>JBBPDA010108742.1:0-10865 GCA_037974385.1 Arnoldichthys spilopterus | reverse complement strand
CGAAAACTCTTTGTGTTCTATGAACCCAAACTTTATGACAGATGAATTCACTGACATTATTTCTGTAGCTGACCAGGTTTACTGCTCACGGTGTGGATCTAACGGGTTGGGTTGGGTTGTGTTTGAAGGGCGCGAAAGGCGAAATAACAATAATGTTGCTTAGTGATGGGAAGTTTGGCTCTTTTCAGAGAGCCGTCTCTTGTGGCACGGCTCCGAAAGAAGAGCCGGTTCTCTCAGCTCTCAAACGGCTCTTAGTTTATCATCTGAGAGCTGAGCAGCGAAAGGAAAAAAAGGTGGGGAGACGGCTCTCCTAGATTCAGCGCGCTTTTGCGCATGATACATCACTAAAGTTGCATTATCGAACGCTACACTGTGTGTAAGGGATACTGTTGGCTTCAAATCTCCCGACCACTATGTCAACCTGAGACAGCGAGACCAAGACAAGACCGAGGGATCCAAGACCAAGACAAGACCAAGACCAAAAACCATCGAGACCAAGACAAGACCAAGACCACGTAAAAGTCTCGAGACATCCAACTCTAAATCTACAATGCATACAATGAGAGTAAACCAATACTCTGCCATTAGACAGCCATATGCATTGTCTAGGTACAAAGAAAAAAATTGCACAAAAGCTGAATATGTATAAATGTTATGAGATACAAAGAGGAATTTAAAATAATTGGTTTTATATTGTAAACAATAAAGTCACTATGTTATATGGCAACAGCATGGTTGCCAAGTTATTTAAAACAGCACATGTACAGTCCTTAGAGCCACAGTACTGTTAGGCATGTAATACACATATTATCTTTATCTGGATTTAAGTTGTAAGTGATCGTAGCAGTTTGCAGTAAGCCGACCTTCTCTGAATGCAGTAGCCTGGACAGGATATAACACTTTAACAGATCAGTGAGATATGCCACAAACATTAAGAGCTTTACATGTTATAAGCAAGAGATATAATTTAGACACCCTTTAGTTTTAGTTAGTTAAAGTTTTATACCAATAACTGCATTAAAAAAATGTGCTTTGAATTACCTGATTCAAATGTGTACATTGGTCCCACATGACTGCAAAATATCACACTAACATGATTATTGCCAAATGAGAGTAAATGAAAGGCAGTTATTTTTTTGGTGTAACATATTGAATTAAAGTAGAACCAATGTACACGTATAAATTAAGTAATTAAGACACTATTTCTTTCTGTGTGTCATGTATTCAGTGAAATGAGGCCTGATAAGAGCTAGTTCTTTCCGGCCTATGCAGGGGTGAAATGAAGATCTCTTTTTATCATGTTTACTTCTGTTGCCCTAGCAAACAAGGACGTTCCTCTTTTTTCACATTGCTAATAATCATGTGTCAATTTGGCTGCAGAACTCACTTTACTAATTTACTCTAAGGGGGACATACATAGTAAAGGGTAGTTTTGTTGTGTTGCTGTTTTGTTTTGTCCTCGTATTCGTCTTAGCCACGCCCCATCAGCTGTTTCGTGTTTCCCAGTCCTCCTCCCTTCCCAGGTGTAGTCAATCTATGTTTAGTATTTAAACCCCATGTTTTGTGAAGTCCCTTGTTGGTCAACTGTTGTCTCTGTCTTCTGTGTCTCCCGGTCATCGTGCTTAGTGTTTTTTGCCAGTGTATGTTCCTAGTATTTGTTTTATTAAAACCTTTTTTTTCAAGGCTGTGTCTGCTTCCAAAACCTACAGATCATTACAGATTGACCAACCTAATAATATGGAAGCAGTAGCCTATCCCAAGCCAGATCGAGAAATGTGGACTCGGACTTATGATCAGTGACGACGCGAGGGAATGGATCTCGAGGAGGGCTACGCTCTCCTTGAGACTCTCAACTTGGTGGCGGACAAGACAGGTGAGGGGTGGATGAGAGACATGGGGAGGAGTTTGGAACAGTGTCTGTGGCAGGGCAGCAGGAATTACGAATCCGAGGCTGCTTCCGGCATTTCGAAAAAAACGCCAGAAGCGCAGAGGAAGGCGCCAGGACGAGCCAGCAGTCGATGGAGTTCCTGCGGCTGCTCTGTCACCCAGAGACACAGTTGCCAGTCGCTCCGCCCCCCGGGTGCTCGAAATTTCCAGCGTGTGGTTGGAGGAGCCGGAGCACCAAGGGCAACCTATTCATCTTGAAACCTTACTCGCACCCGGCCAAGTCAGAAAGGCGCGACCAACGAGGGAAACTTCCTCACAAACAGCGCGGAGGAGTATGGTAGAAGTGCGCACGCAGACACCAGCGCAGCAAGGGCTAAAAAAGCATGAAGTGGCCACACAGACGCTGTCGCTAGCTGCACCACAAAGCCCTATCTCCGCGTCGGCGAGTCCCGCCTCCACGACGTTTCACGTCGCCGACGTCACGTGTCACATTCCTGAATCCCTGAACCGAGTCGACGAATCATGCCGGTGCGTTGAGGAATTCAGAGGACTGTGCCTCTGCATCGAGGATGCAGCCTGGTCCCACCCTCACAGCGCTGAATTCGCTGTGTCCCACCCCCAAGCCGCAGGACCCTCTAGGTGCCACGTCAATGTCGCCTTCGCCATCACCACCCAGCTCCGCCCTGACGTCGCCGTCACCACCCAGCTCCGCCCTGACGTCGCTGTCACTGCCCAGCTACGCCCTGATGTCGCTGTCAACGCCCAGCTCTGTCCAGACGTCTCTGTCTACACCCAGCTCACCTATTTGCCACTGTCTCTGGCTCGCTCCCCCAGGGCGTTGCCGGCTCCACCTTGTTCCCCACGTACGTCGCATGCGCCTCCTGTCTCCGCCCAGACATCGCGGGCGCCTCCTGTCTCCACCCAGACGTCGCTGACATCATCAGGCTTCGCATCCACGGCATATGGGTCCAGGAACAGAATTTCCCAGCCCGGACCCATGTTCCCCCAGCCTGGACCCATGTTCCCCCAGCCCAGGATATTGTTTCCCCAAAATAGGACTTTGTTTCCCCAGCCCCAATTTGTTTTCCCCTTGTTGTTGCCTGTGATTGTTCCGTTGCTGAATCTTTTGTCTAGTTTGTTGTCTCAGCCTCAGGTCTTGTAGTCTTGTCCTAGTGTTCATTGTTGCCGCCCCCCTGGGTCACGCCTGGTTGTGTGTGTGGTTTAGCGTACCAGGACGTGTCGCGGGAGGGCTTTGTAACATATAAGCCCTAGTGGGGATGTGGTTCCACATGTCTGTTTTGTTTTGTCCTCATATTCGTCTTAGCCATGCCCCATCAGCTGTTTCATGTTTCCCAGTCCTCCTCCCTTCCCAGATGTAGTCAATCTATGTTTAGTATTTAAACCCCATGTTTTGTGAAGTCCCTTGTTGGTCCAGCATATTACTAACTACAGGACCAATTCCAGAGGTGTGGGAGGTGATTTATCACTGACAGAGGAACTGAACCACTACTTTGCTTGGTTTGAGGTGGAACTACCGAAAGGAGCCAGACTTCATCTGGATATCAACAACAGCCCCATTTTCACAATGAAGGAGCACAAAGAGAGGTTCACGCTGCAAGCTATCAACCCACAAAAGGCAGCTGCTCCTGATGGCATCTCAGGACGTGAGTTAAATGACTCAGCCTGGCTGGGGTCTTCACCAGGATATTATATTATGTCCCAGGCCACCCTGCCTGAAGTTCTCCATCATAGGGCATCTGGCCAAAAAAACAGACCAACACAGTCTTAGTGACTAGAGGCCATCAGGAACCACATCATGTCTTTTATGTCCTCCCATGGTTGATCCATACCAGTACAAATAGGTCAGAGCAAATAGGTCTATGAAGGATGCTGTGGCCACTGTTCTCAATGCTGTTCTGTTCCACCTGGAGCAACAGGGGAGCTACACATGGCTGCTCTTCATAGACTTTAGCTCTCCTTTCAATATCATGTTCCCACACCAATTGGTGGCCAAACTGTTGGACATAGGATGGGGGTAAGTCCACCTACAGGGATGAGGTGGAGTGGCTGCAAAAGTGGTCTAGGATAAACAACATGCTAATCAACACAGTCAAGACCAAGGTGCTCATTATGGACTTTAGGAAGAAGGCAGACAACATACAGCCACTCATCATTAACAGGGACTGTGCGAAAAGGGTCTCAGACTTCTGCTTCCTGGGTGTCAAGAATGAGGAGTCTGGATGCCGATGTGCAAGGCAAGGTCAGGAACAAGGCAAGGTCGAGATACACGGATACTGCTAGATAGCTGACACAAGGTCTGGAATGCTCGGTCTCTGTACAAATGATGAGTAGAGTTTGCGTCTTTCCTGTGCTTCACCCCAGGCTAAATACCCCTGTGATTAGAGCCCCGATGAGCACCACCTGGGAAGGCCGGTCCAGTTAATACTCTGGGAATGGAGACCACTGGATGGGGGTAATTCCCCTTCCCCTCCAGAAGGGGTTCTTACCCTCACACTGGGAGTCACCATCAGGATGGACCTGACCTGGGGAATGCACACTGCTGAAGATAAGATAAGATCTTTATTGTCATTGCAAAAATCATGCTTAGTACGATAGTACTGTCCACTTCCACACTCAGTGCAGATATAACAAGTAAACACAGTTAAAGTGAAATGAAAATATTCAACACATACAAATATTTTAAAAAAATGCTAGTGCTCCCTCCTAATTTTAACCCTTCTGAGGAGTCGTTGTTGGGCCTTCTTTACAATTGCTGAGGTGTTCGAGCTCCATCTGAGTTCTGCATCTATGTCCACACCCAGGAACTTGGTGTGGACCAATAAATTGTACAGCAAAGAAAGCACACACACTTGTGAAGATACAGTATTAAGGCTGAGAGCTGTGGATAGATGAGGACCCACTCTGACTCTCTGTGTGTGGTCAGAGAAAAAGTCTCTGATCCAGCAGCAGGTGGAGAAAGGAAGTCCAATGCCCAGTACCTTTATTGTCAGTCTGTCTGTGAGGATCATATTAAATGCAGAGCTAAAGTTGACAAAGAGTTAAGTCAAGTCAAGTTTATTTTCTTTACTGCTTTTACAACTAGCATTGTCACAAAGCAGCTTTACAGACACAGAGAGAGAGGGAGGGAAAAAGAGAGCGAGAGAAATTGTTAGTGATGCTGAAATGATGAGTCATTAAAAATTATGTACATTGTGGTCTGAGTGCAGGCAGTAGCTAGGGCAAGACTCGCTATAACAGCATAACTCAAGGGGAGACCTAGAAAGAAGCACAGACATGAGGGCATCCTGGTGAAGCACAACCATTCAACTGTGAACAAACCTGAGTGAACATGTTGGCACGGGGAGCGGCAGCATCCAAACATCCCAGTTTACCAGAATACCCTTGTAATGGTGTCCATGTGTCTTGTCGTATTGAGCCATGTGCTTTCATTGTGTCACATGTCTAGCCATGTGCTCCTGTTGGGTCCTTGTCTTGGCCCCGCCCCACAGCTGACTCCTGTGTGCTCGTTTCCCCTGTCAGCTGTGTGTCATTTGTGGTCCCTTAAAATCCTTGTGTGTTCTTCCTGCTCTTGTCGTTCATCTGTTATCCCACCATGTTGTTGTCTTCCCTGTCGTTCCCTGCTGTGTATTGTGTCCGTGTATCCTGCCCTGTATCCTGTCCTTGTGTTTCTGAAATAAACATTGTCAATTCAAGTCCCGCCTGCACTTGCTGCCGCAACCCCAAGATGATACACCTTTATACCTGAGAACTCTCCAGATCTACCCCTTATCTAGAACAGAAGGTTTGACTTAACAAATATGTTTTCGGCTTGGACTTAAATATTGAGACTATGTCTGAGTCCTGAACATAATTTGGAAGATTATTCCACAACTGTGGGGCTTTATAGGAGAAAGCTCTTGCCCCTGCTGTGACCCTTACAATGTGGGGTACCAGCAAAAGACCTGTACCTTTTGATCTAAGTATGCGTGGTGGATCATAAGAGACCAAAAGTTCACTCAGATACTGTGGTGCAAGATCATTCAGTGCTTTATAGGTCAATAATAGTATTTTGTAGTCAACACAAAATTTGATTGGGAGCCAATGCAGATTAGATAAAACGGGGAGTTATGTGATCATATCTTCTGGTTCTAGTGAGAACTCTTGCTGCTCCATTCTGGACTAACTGGAGCTTGTTTATGCACCTTTTAGAACATCCAGACAGTAAAGCATTACAATAATCTAACCGAGAGGTAACAGAGACATGAACTAGTTTTTCTGCTAAGTATGTCTCATTTGTTTAAATACTAGAGAAACAACATCGGCCGGAAACAAATTCCTTGTGTGTGCAAACATACTTGGCCAAATAAACTGATTCTGATTCTGAAGCTGGTTGTACTATGTGTAAACGTTTTTAAACATAAATATAAGCAGATATGAGTGCCTGGGGAAGAAACTACTGCACAGTCTAGCAGACTGGCTCCTGATGCTGCAGAATGTTCTTCCAGATGGAAGGGGGGTAAACTGTTTGTGGATGGGATAGTAGTAGTAGAGGTCAGCCACAATGCTGGAGGCCTTCCATACAGAGTGGTAGGTGTAAATGTTACTCCACTGTGGTGCAGTCGATGCTGAGTGGGGAATGGTCAGCCTTGGACCTTCTGAAGTCAACAATCACCTCTTTTGTCTGGTCAACATTAAGAGATTGTTGTCCTTGCACCAGTCTGCCAGGCTTCGCATCTTTAATTTATTATTAGCTCAAATTATTGATTCTCCACCAGAATATATATAGGAGTCAGCTGAGGGCTGATTCACCACTATATTTATTAATTGATTAATTGTGTATTAATTCGGGGTTTTCTATCAAGCAGGGTTTATTAGGTATCAGCATGAACTGTTGTCCAGCAACTACTTCAGGCAGGATGCAGCAATTTATTGCGCTGTTAAGAAGAGTTTTAATTGAAATAGGGGAATTAGGTAATTATCATTATTTTAATGAGCATGGTAACATTATCGCAGTGGAGAAGTGACTTCACCTTTCTGAGCAAGAAACTGAATCACTGGTCATGATAAGACAACATTTATTAGTTAGACAAGACAAACATAAAACACATAAACACAAACTAAAATAAATGTGAAAGATTATGAGGTAATGGAATTGATAAGCTTGCTAAAAGTTACTGAAAGTTCCTGAACAGTGAGCCTCATGAAACAACACAACTTCAGTAATTAATACAGGTTAGCTTGCATGTATTCAACCTTGCACCAAAATTATCAAATTGGAAGAACAGTATTTATCAATTTAACCATATACTCATTCATTTGAGTTGGCGTGAAGTTGGCCTGGGAGTTTCAGAGCCTGTTTGGAGTTCAGCAGGATGGGATGAAGATTTGAGCTTCTTGAAGTTTCAGGGCGTGTTAAGAGTTCTTGCAGGACAGGATGAAAGTTGGAGCGTCTTGAAGTTTCAGGGCGTGTTCAGAGTTCTTGCAGGACAGGATGAAGGTTGGAGCATCTTGAAGTGGAGCGGTGTGGCAGTTGGAGCTTCTTGAAGTCAAGCGGTGAGGAAGTTGGAGAAAGAGATCTTGGAGAGTTTCAGATGTCGCTCTTGGTCCTGGAGCTCAGGTGTCTGTGAGCATCTGAGGTCCCTCTCTCTGCCGCTCTTCTTCTTGCTCCTTGCTGGTGTTCTTTGGCGTGGTTTCCTGCGTGGTTTTTGCTCAATGGTTTTAGAAAGGTCTAGGGTTAGGGTTAGGGTTAGGGTTAAGTTGGTTTAAATAGTTTGCACTGGGCAAACATCTCTCCCACCTTTTCTTCTTAACTGTCCAATGAGAGCATCGCCTTTTGGCGGGCAGAGAGAAGCAGCAATCCCCGAGGGGGAGGTTTTATGATGTCTTGGGGTCTCTGATACACGGTTAATAGAATAAAGTTTAATAACTTTTACATCTTCCATAACTGGGCATTTAAACTTGCGTTGTCAGAATGGTGGCGATCACAGGATTACAAGGAGTCCAGACATGCCATAATTCCCACCAATATTTCACAGCATATGACTTAAATTACATCTATATTCTAATTTATCCATAAACACTCAATAAGACAAACTTTAAAATGACTGCATATCATATTGTCACCATCTTTACCAATTCTTATTTCTAAACTCATGGAAAGCTACATTCTGTTACAAATTAATGAAAGAACCAATGTGTGTCTTTGTCTCTCTCTGGTCTGACCACATGGCTGTCACCCTTGGTGATTTAGGTCTTTAGGAGATGTCTTTATTCTCACCTTTTATGGCTAGGTAGTATGTCTCTAAGTGAATGGATATTTAAACCATGAGAATTAGACTTCCCTGATTGTTTTAAGACCTGGTCAGCATCGATAATCTGGTTGATACCAAGGTTATTTGCTGATTAAATGGAGAGAGTTATCACATAGGCTAATGTTTACACACAGTTAGTTTACAGAAATAAATCATTATAAAGAGGATCACAGGAATCTCTCTGTCCCACTTGCTGACCCATGTATGTGTGTGTGTGTGTGTGTGTAGGTCAGAGGGTGGGCACAGGGGGGTGAATCTTGGTAAAGGGTGTTTTACTTAATGTCAGCAGTTTTCTGAGGGGAGAAGAGTTTTGTGCATTCGTTTCCTGTGCAAAAAGGGGCCTCTTCCTGTTGCTCATGAGTTCTGTCCATTGCATCCTGTTGCAACGATTAAAGGCACGGGCTTCTTTCATTCTTGCGTAAATTTCCAGGGGTCATGAGTTCTGATCACTGATCATTGCTGGGGTTATGTTCCTACAATCTCCTCTCTGTACGATGTGTCATCATTGTCACTAATGAACCCAACAACTGTGGTGTTATCTGCAACCTTGATAATATGATTCATGCTATAGATGGAGATGCAGTCATGGGTCAGCAGCGTGAAGAGAAAAGGGCTGAGGACGCATTCTTGGGGTGTGCCTGTGCCCAGGGTAATACTGTTGAAGCTGGTGTTCCTGATCTTGACTGTCAGGGGTCTTCCAGTGAGGAAGTCCAGGATCCAGTTGCACGTGGAGTGGAGGTGTTCAGTCTGGGCAGGTCCAGCTTGCCAATCAACTTCTAAGGGATGATGGTATTGAATGCTTAGCTGAAGTTGAAGAACAGCATTCTCAAGTGGGTATTGCAATGTTCCAGGTGTGACAGGGCCAGATGAAGTGCAAATGAGAAAGCATCATCTGTTGACTGGTTTGCATAGTATGCAAACTGCAGTGGGTCCAATGTGTGTGTGAGGGGGTGTTTATGTGCCTCAGTAGTAGCTGCTCAAAGCACTTCAAGAGAAGCAGGGGGAGCCGGAGTTGAGCTGTTGCGGTGAGGTTACCAGCCTGGGGGCAGAGCTTAGCAACATCAGTGATGTCCGGGCGGAGCTTAGCGGCCTCAGCAACGTCTGGGTGGAGCTCAGTGGAGCTCAGCGGAGCTCGGCTGCATCAGCTACATGGGAAGCTCCCACGGAAAAACATCAGATACTCAGGGCTGTATATAACACATAATACACAAATGCACTCATATGAACAAACACACATAAAACCTCCACAGCCACCAAAAGTACATACACCTTATTTACAGGCAAGGTACACTGTCACTTTTAGTACTGCATAAAAATAATTATACTGTGATACTTTTTGATATAAATTGTACACATGCTGCTCTTTTCAATAACTGTATTTTATTTCTCATTACCTGTTCTACTCAATTTTTGTATTGAGCTGCACATGGAAAGATGTCACCAGAATCTTATTGTAAAGAAATATAATGTGTGAAAAAAAGGGCTCTTCCGGTAGAAGGAGAGGATTCCTCTTCAGTTGTTGGCCAACACCGGTTGTCTAGCTCTTCGGACCAGCCCTTCCAGGTGGTGGCTGTCAGGGAGCTAATCACCGGGGCCATATAACCATGCCATGAACACAGGAGAGTGTGAAGCTTACTCCGCACTCAAGCACAGTATTCCGAGCCTTAGAATTGTGATAGAATATTTACGTGATTTTGACCTTAGCCTTAGCCTTAGTTTTCCCTTTCTGCCTTGCCTGCATTAGCCTGTTAGCTCCCGACCAACCTTTGACCCTCTGACCACGATTTTGGAATTTCCTTTTTGTGCTGTTGCCAAGGTTTTTGAAAAATAAAGACTCTTTATCTACATTTGCATCCAAGTATCCTCAAAAGTCGTGACATAATGACACATAAAAGCTCTCTTATTCTTACTCTTATTCTTACTTATTCTAACTACATACTTTCTTTAGATTTTCTTATGATGTCAGGCAAAGGGACAATATGGTTTGAAGGTAGGCCTCCAGCCAGCGATACACCTTTAATCAAAATGGTGTTAATTAGCTATTAGAATCTTCTAAAGCAATGACATTGGATAAAGATAAAGATAATATTTATTGAAAACAATATGCAAAAGCAAACAAGAACGAGACACTAAGAAACGAGACAAGAATTTCAGGGTGATAACTACGGGAATGATAACAGTAAATACAACAGAGAACAGACGCTAACTAAGGAGACGCAAGGGCTTACATAGAGAGAGAAAACACCTGGGCATGGGCGGAGACAAGAAACAAGGGGCAGGACAAAGGTGGGGCTAGGAAAGAACAAACATGAGGACAGAAGCACATTGCAAAGCCAAAACAAAAACAGACATGACACAGGGAAACATGATATTTACAAAAAAAATCTGTGGAATGTATATATATATTTGTTCCTGACAAAATTTTTTTCTGTTCGACTAGAATTCAAGCCAAAAACTAGTGTGACTAGTGGTCCCATCTAACACGCACAGAATATAACCCTGTAAGTAAGCTAGCAAGACAGAGATAGTCCAGAAGATGCTCTAACACATAAACTTAAGCTTGCTATTATATACCAAAAAAGAACTCCTGTCACTAATTTCTTCCTCAAATTCATCAACTTGCATCCTAGACCCCCTACCTACGCACTTTTTAAAACAAATACTACC
>JBBPDA010108741.1:0-10865 GCA_037974385.1 Arnoldichthys spilopterus | reverse complement strand
GGAAGTATCCTTGATAAGAGATTAAGCAAAGTTGAGCTAATGCGGTACGTGCATGTGTAGAATCACTATGTGTGTGTACTAATTTACTATGTGTGTGTGCGTGTAAACCATGTCACTATGTCTTAAAGCGTCAAATTGTCTGGCCCTGATTGATGATTACGCGCAGAAAAGACGTGTGTTTTGAAATCATCTCAGTTTGAAATTGGTCAAGATGACCTAAAGTTTTAAGGGACCTTGGGCCTGAGTGTCCGAATTCAGGCCTAACACCACACAGTTATATGCATTGTCCTATCCAGATGGCAAACTTAATCTAAGATGAAGTGCATGAAATAAAATTCTTAGGCAAAATGTTGTAAAAACATAAGTCCTTCTTTTAAGATAAAAAGTTCCTAGATATAAACAGACAGGCCTAATGCTAAACCTCACAGATTCTTCAGTCACTCCTGTTTCCACTATTAAAAATCTTGCAGTCACTAAACTCTGATCTCTGATTTTTTGACTCACATATATGTAATGTTCTCATCTTCAAAATATTGCTGAGATAAGAAATGCGCTATCACCATGCATTGTGGAAGAATTAGTTCACACTTCAATAAACTCAAGACTAGATTAGTGCAATGCCCTGTTATCAGGATGTTCCACAGTGACCCTAAACAGAATACAATCAGTTCAAAATGCGGCAACTAGGAACTTACCAGAACTAGGCAATTTGATCATTCCAGCCCAATGTTGTCTAAATTACATTGGCATTTAGTTAAATTAGTAGACTTTTATCTTATTACGAACCTCCACATCTTCTTAGATCACAAGATGCTATTTACTAGTTCCCAGAATACTGATTGACTGACTGAACTTTTGTGCATAGCCCTTTAGCTCTGGAATAATCTTCCAGTTAGTGTCCAGGACTCTTGGTTTTCAAATCTAGGTTGACAACTCATTTGTCTAGTCAGATTTTTATGTTCAACCTGATCAATCCTCACCACAAATAGGATTCATATAAATATGGAGCCAACCCCAATAAAGGCAGGGTACATCCAGGACAGGAGGCCAACCCATCGCAAGGCAACACAGAGCCAGGCAAACTGCTGCCACCCCAAAATAAAAAATAATAATAATAAAAAGTAAAAATATATTTGTGATTGATCTCCATATCCTAATATACACTACAGTAAGACCATTTGGTACACAGCACAAACATGCAATTACTTCATCCATGTATAAATAATGTTTCTCTTTAGTTTGAAACTGGAGTGATTGCCTCATGAAAACAACCATTATTTGAATTAAACACATTTCTGAGCTTACAAAAGCAAGTTGACACTGATACAATTAAACTAACAAATGTAAGAATGCATATTTATTGTAAGTAATGCCAAAGTTATTTAAGCAATTCACTATAATCACTTATTTTTTTAACTTACAACCCAAGTTTCTTAGACCAAGAAGAAAGCTGATAAATTCATGCAAATCATTCTCTTATCTATTTTATGTAATGCCGTTGTGTAATCCACATAACAGAACTTTGATGGAAATACTGTCTGTGTTTGGCAAAGATTATGATTGATAGTCATTTTATTGTGCCACCAAAGCTGGAAGGAGGAGTAGACTGCAAGATCAGGCAGAACATTTAAAGACTGGTTAGAACAGAAGAAAAACAGGTACAGAAGAAGACGCATCATATTAAAAGATGGAGGGGAAGATAGAGGATAGAGGGCATTGGCAAAGTAAAGCTGAGTTCCTTCTTGCTGTGGCAGGACATGTAGTGGGAATTGGCAATCTTTGGAGGTTCCCTTACCTCTGCTACAAGAATGGAGGGGGTAAGAACAATTTTTTTAAGCAGTTGAAGCTTCTATCATGACTGATTTCTATGAGCCTACAGAAACATTTTGTCATGTCATCGGTGTGTCCTCAGGGGTGTTTCTGGTGCCCTATGTGGTGTTTGCGGTGACATGTGGAATACCCTTGTTTCTTCTGGAGACAGCTATGGGACAGTACACACAACAGGGGAGCATCACATGCTGGCGTCTCATCTGCCCACTGGCACAAGGTAACACCAAGTTCATTTTACAGTATATTCAATTGGAGACATAATATTTAACATTTATTTTTTAATATCTAGATTATATGTACCCTCATTGCCTATTTTATCAGGGGCACCTGTCACACAGGTGCATTTTGCAGGTATACATTTACTGACTGTGACCAATTTATTATCCTGCAAAATTTGTTTACCATCTACTCTATCCCTCAATGGCAAGGGCTCCCCTAGGACCACCATTCCATTGCTGGACCTGCCTGACTGCTAAACTGAGAAAAAGCCACCAAACAAAAATTACCATACCACACAATACCATACCACAACAAAGTTGGTTGTATTACTGCTGGCTGAAAATGGTAGATCAGCCGAATAATATCTTGTCATCAGTGGTCTTTTTGTGGTCCTTTCCCCATTGCTAGATTCATAGGTGGAAAAAAGTCTTCAGTGAGTGTAGGTACAAAGTAGGCATTGCTTATAAATATATATACCCTCAAACTATTTACAGAATCATAAAATTATAATTTAATAATACAACAAAAGATCCAGAGCTGAAATCACAAGACTTTCTGAGCCCAGATTTGGAAATCCATTTAACTCCACAATATAGCTGTAGATTACACAAATCAGATTCACCTGTTGAAGCTATTGAGAAGAAGAAAACTTCTACCTCCTTGTAATGTATGACTAATAACATAGCTTTTCTGTTTTTTGTGTATCTTGTTACTTAACACTTGCCTATTACATGGAATGTGTTATAATTGCCTCACATTTTGGATCTGATGTTTGTTGTAAAAATCCTGGTTTTGACCTTGCCTGGTTATTGCCATATTTTGCCAAATTAACCTGATCGGAATTTTACATATATTTCCCCTTGGCTATATGTATACGCAAATATACCTATGTATGGCAGTGCACTAAGCTGTCTGCTCCAGATTTAGGTGCAAATCAGTATAAAACTGGAACACAAACCTAAGTGTGGTTTTGTGCATGGTAACACACAGAATGCCTTTCTCTCCCTCAAGTAGTAAATCATGTAAATGCAGTGGGATCATACAAAAGGGGGGTCTATTATTTGACTGTGCTTTTTAAACTCTGCATCTAACAAGTATGCACAGTAAATTTGCGCAGTGGTGGCCTAGTGGTTAGGACATCGCCCTTGGCACTACTGAGGTTCCCTTGAGCATGGTACCATCCCGCTATACTGCTCCATGTGTTGGAAGTCACTTTGAATAAAAGCGTCAGCCAAATGAATAAATGTAAATGTAAGTAAATAGGTGTTTCTGTGCATAGTTTAATAAAGGCAATGTTAATTTCAGGATGTCCTGAAACCTTTTGTACCTTTTGTGCCTGCTCTCACAGGTACAACTAGTCTAAAATGTATTAGGTTTATTAAGGTTACTGGTGTTCTGCCTCTCTGGGTTCTTGAAATCTTTAAATGCCATTGTTTTAGTTTGTGTTACTTCAGTGGTGAACCCCTATACAACTTTATTTCTGAAGGACTCTTCATATCTGGAATCCTCTTTTTATGCCCAATCATGTTACTGCTCTGTTAACCTAATTCGTTGAGAGGTGTTCCAGGTGATTTTTTTTAGCATTACAGAACCTTTACAGTCTTTTGCTGACCCTATTCCAATGTTTTTGAAATGTGTAGCTGAGATCAAATTCTAAATGAGCAAATATTTTCACAAAGCAGTTAAAAATCTGTTTAAAAGTGTTTTCTTTGTATAACTTTTAAATTAATTTACATGATTTGCTAATCATCATATTCTGTTTTAATTCACATTTTATATAGTGCTCCAACTTTTTTGGAAATGGGGTTGTAGAAGACAGATAAGAGAGTGAAATACACTTTTATCCATTATCCCTTATAGCCAAAGTTAGCCAAAGAGATCTGAGCTGAATAGCTGCAGAAACATGGACAGAGAAATGGTTGTGGGTTGATATCTATCTGTCTGTCTGTCTATCTATATATCTATCTATCTGTCTGTCTACCTGTGTGTGATAGACGGCCCTGAAGACTAAACTGGAGTGGTTCAGAATCGGTAATCAAATCAGAAAAATAAATCAGTGATCTGAAGATGAGCAGAATCGGGGGCACAGATCAGCAATGGAAAGCTTACTCTGGATGCTGCACAAAACTAGGAACACAATGTGGAGCATTAATATTGTGAACATTAAGGATCTATAAACTACTATGTTTTGTTTAGCTGAAGGTACAGGATGGTAAATTTGGCAAGTATGGGGCATATGTAGACGTCCAGTGGACTTCAGTGTTCAAACACAGTAACTTGGAAGCTTCATGCATCTTCAATGAGCAGTTGGCTAAAGAGGTGTTTTCAGCCAACAAGTCTTTTTGTGACCTTTGTGATATAGTTCAGTCTAGCCTTTAGAAAGACTATGAAATCCTCTAATGGTTTAACCTCAGTGTACTCACAAAACATTGCCAGCTAGCTATGATTTGTGGTTTCACATTTTGGGAGTATTACAAGGTCAGCTCAATCAAATCTCCAGAAGACATATGATAGACATTTGCTACATCCAGGGTGGATTTGAACTGGCCAGGACCAGGACAGTGTAAAGACAGTATATTATGACAGCATTGTAGATGAGCCTTAATAAATAATACATTTTCCTGTGTGTAATTTCCCCAACAGGTATTGGCTATGCAGGTCAAGCTCTTCAAGTGTACGGCAGGACATACATGATGATCCTAGCCTGGGCACTGTTCTACCTAGTCTTCTCCTTCAGCTCCCAGCTGCCATGGGCAAATTGCAACAACACCTGGAATACAGGTAAGAAATAGGGCCAAGGTTGATTTGACAAGCCTTACACAACTACACCATTTTGCCAAAGATAATCATACTTTAGTTTTTATTATACTTTAGATATTTTACATCTTAGTTCACAGGAGAACATGATGTTGCTTTATCACTATTTATTTTTTTTTAAGTTTCCTAAAGTAGGTTTGTATTCAACTGAAAAGTTAAATCAGTCAAATAAATAAAATAAAGCTAGAACAACAAAGACAAGCCATGCCAATGTGTGATTATAGTGATTATATTGCTTATAGGGATTTCTTTCCTCTGTAGATGACTGTAATGTTGTTGGAAAGCACCTGAAACTCAACTGGACAGGTCAAACAAACTCAACATCAGCTGCCACTGAATTCTGGGAGTAAGTAGATGTGAATGCATATACACAAAGGATTGCTGGTTACTGAGTAGCATTCCATTGGACCATGTAGGATGGACAGATGTACCCCTGGCAAGATCCAAAATAAGGTTTTAATAAGTTTTTTCATCATTCATACAAAATATACCTTAATAACACAACTTTCATTTTTCTCTCACTGTACAGACGTAGAGTGCTGTCTATCTCTGGGGGCATTGATGATTTGGGCAAGATCCACTGGGAGATTCTCCTGTGTCTGATTGCAATGTGGATCATTTGCTATTTTTGCACCTGGAAAGGAGTCAAATCATCCGGCAAGGTGTGTGCGGGTGTGTCTATAAGCGTAATCAAAATTTGTGCACACTGTCAATGTTCTTCATTCTAAAACGATTAGTACGAATGAAGTGTAACTCATCCACCCTAAATCGTCTACTCACATTTCTCAGGTGGTGTATTTCACAGCCACGTTCCCCTATGTGATGCTGCTGGTGTTGCTGATTCGAGGACTGACTCTGCCTGGAGCTCTACAGGGAATTGTGTTCTATGTTTATCCGGACCTTAAGCGACTGCTGGATTCACAGGTGGATTCACACTTCTGCTCCGACATATGGAGTTCATTCACATTTTTGAAATCTGTTAAGGCCTCACACTTAAGCACTGGTGCAATGGAACTGAGAAGCTTATGAAATTAAGTCACTTTTTTGATAAATGCAAACTGATTTTTTACTGGTAACTCACTTTCATAAAATAACTTTAGAGAAAGACACTTGATATTGGTAATGTTACTATATTATTTGGAGAAACAATAAAACACTGGGCGAACACTAGGGGTAAAATGGGAAAAGAATACAACAAAAAACAAAAAAAAAGCAGAAATTAATCACTATGTTAAAATAAATGTTACAAAATAACAGAAACCTAAGAAAATCAAGTATTGGACCATAGTGGGCAGTGGTGGCCTAGTGGTTAGGACACTGCCTTTAGGTTCGAGTCCCGGGCCCGGGCACTACTGAGGTTCCCTTGAGCAAGGTACCGTCCCACTAAACTGCTCCCCGGGCGCTGTTGATAGCTGCCCGCTGCTCCACATGTGCATGTGTGATGGGTTAAATGCAGAGGTTGCATTTCGTTGTGCTACTTGTGTGTGTTCACAATGACAAATAGTCACTTTCACTTTATACTTTACAATCTCCAGTTCTTTGAGGGATGAAACATGTGGAAAACTAAACTATTGTTATAATTGTTATATATTTTTTTTTGCATTGACACATGTCTATGTGAGTAAAGACAGACCTGCTTTTGTTTAGCAGTGCTATTAAAGCATTGTCATCATGCAATGTGGGAGCAGCATGATGGAAATGTTTGCACAAATAAATGGACACAGATTTGTAGTGGTACAGAGATAGAAGTGTGAACTCTAAAGAATGAATGAATTTGTACATTTATGTATATATTTTATTAGTATTTGCCAAAAGCAGCACAATTATAACTACACACTATGGTAAGCACTTAACGTATAGGTAAAAACAATTTAAATGCACCCTCAGAAGCACCCTCAATTGTTCAAAACACGAAAGGTGCAAAAAAATAAATAAATAAAGTTCCAGGGCCTTAACTAAATACCTTGAAGACCCTGAGGGCACTAATAAAAACTAACCAGGGAAATTGTATCCATCACACATGGAAAAGATCAGTATAAGGGTCTACAAGTGTTGAGCTGAGATTCTACAGAGAATGCCCCATTCTGTTAGGCCCCAAAATCAAATCACTTTTTTTTTTACCCTGACTCTGCCTTTCGAATTAAATCAGTTTTTCGTTGCACTTAAGCCTCTGCTTCAATCCTGGATAGATTCATTGCAGGAGGAGACGTCCAACTTAAATTTCCCAAATCTATTCTCAGTGTCAATGTTCATGTTCCCTGATTTATCTTCCCTCTGCATCCTCCTATACCCAACTTTGCATAGCCACAATGATCTGCTCATCTGCACCAACATTATTCGTTTAAGATGGTGTGTCTGTGATTATGGGCATGTTTATTTTGCCATGGAAAGGTTTCTATGCATGTAAAATGTACAGCTGGACATTGGTGAGGCTGATGGCAAGTTCTCCATATGTATGCAGCCACTTTAACTTGACATGGTGTGTTATAACATTACTTATGTCTATGTTTCAGCAGCTGTAAACATCTCAATAGCTTATTTAAATTTTAGACAGGTTATTCTGTTGTTTGTTTGTTTTTTTTTGCCCAATTCTTTTTGTTTACTACTTAGAAATACTCCAAAAAGAGCAAGTGCTTCCAAATTCTACTGAATCCCATGTACATGTGAAGAGGTAATGCAGAGTTTCTCTTTGGTGTTTGTGCAGGTGTGGATAGAGGCAGGAACTCCGGTTTTCTTCTCATACAGTACATGTGTAGGTGCACTGATCGTGTTGGGCAGCTATAACATGTACAGCAACAACTGCTACAGGTACTTCCCACCAATGATATCACCAATACACCACGAAGAATACCTGTCCATAAATGTAGAACAAAGAAACAATAAAATATATATATACATATACGTCCAGTTATTATTTAGTGAAGTAGTTATTGTTGACCAGTACAGGTGTAGCATTACTCAGCTACGATATTATACAAGCCTCATAAGTATGTGTGTGTGTGTGTGTGTGTGTGTGGTCAGGGACTGCTTCATGCTGTGCCTGCTGAACAGTTGTACCAGTGTGGTGGCAGGTTTTGCTGTATTCTCCGTTTTGGGCTTTATGGCTCATGAACAAGGCAAACCCATACAGGAGGTGGCTGAATCAGGTACTGTAGTTTAAATGTAATAACAGATAAATGTCACATGTAATATTCATAAAAATGATTAAAAACTCTTTCTTTGTCTCAGGACCTGGACTAGTGTTCATAGCTTATCCACAGGCACTGGCTATGATGCCTCTGCCTCAGCTGTGGGCCGTGTGCTTTTTCCTTATGCTCATTCTGCTGTGTGTGGACACACAGGTGCCTTGATATATGCACATACAAAGTTTCACTTATATTTATTATCTGCTGCAGGTTCTGCTGCACTTGTTCACTTGACTAACCCTAACCCTAACTCTAGATAAACTGAACAAAATTAGAGCTCAAGATATCAAGATATAAGAATTTTCACAAAAGCTGCTCTTATAGTGATCATTACATAACCTTTTACCTTTTCTGCAAACCTCCAAGTGGCAAAAAACAAACAACAAAAAACAAAACAAAAGACATTCTTTTAAAAATGTAGATGTTACATTAATACCACCTGCCTAATATTGAGCAGGTCCCTCATGCTGCTAAAACAGCTCTGACTGTGGTGCACTGTGTGTTCTGACCCCTTTCTATCAGAGTCAGTGTCACTTTTTACACCACAGTTGCTCTTCTATGGGATCAGACCAGACAGGCTAGCCTTCATTCCACAAATGCATCAGTGCAATGAGGCCCCTGTGAAAGGGGCTTAAATCCTTTTGCTCATCCATTTTTCCTGCTACCAGCACATTAACTTCTGATTGATAAGGAACTGGCTGTACAGTAGCGGCCTACTATATCCCACCCCTTGGCATGTGCCATTGTAATCAGATATTCAATGTTATTTACTTCACCTGTCAGTGGTTGTAATGTTGTGGCTAAGGAGTGGATATAAATATTGTATAGCACAGTGGATAACACATTTGCTATTTAGCAAACTCAATTCCCTTTCCAAACAAGCACCTTATGTTGTAACAATAAGAGTCCCTGGAAAAGACTCCTAATACTGCGTTAGCATTCTTCTGTAACATGGATTGGACTGGAAGTTGTTATAGATAAGAGAATCAGGAAAATATTATTTTAATTTTATTTTAATATTATATGAACAAACATGAAAAAACACAATAACCCTGGCTGAACAAATGACTCAAAGAAACCTCAAAGATCTTAACCCACAATGTTGCTTCATTATTTTGAGTTGCTTTTTGTTTTTTACATTTTACCTTTTTTAATTGTGCACTGTGTTTGTTTCCAGTTTGTTGCTATTGAAGGGATTATTACATCAGTGACTGACCTGTTCCCCCGAGTGTTGCGCAGGGCTGGATGCAGAGAACTCTTCCTCCTTTTCTTCTGCCTTTTCAGCTTCTTTGGCCAAATCATCATGACCACAGAGGTCAGAAAGCAAAGATATGATAAAGATAAATGGGCTATTATAATCATGACTAATTATGTTTTTAATAAAACATTTATATTTATACAAATAATAGTATTGTCTCAGAATGTTTCTGATGTTTAATTCAACTATATCTGATTGTTTGTTTCATTTATCATTAAAGTACAGTGTAAAATGTCTCTGCTTCAGAAAAATGTTTGGACCCCTGTAATTGCCTCTTTAAGCTAACCTTTCCCTTCTAAAGCTGTGTTGCTTCCTGCAGGCAGGGATGTACTGGTTTCAGCTGGTTGACTACTATGCATGTAGCGGAGCCTGTCTCCTGTTCCTCTCTATTTCTGAGTCCTTGGCCATTGGCTGGATCTTTGGTAGGTGACACAGATATTGCATAAATATGAATGAGAAAGAGAGAAAGAACTAGAATTAAAAATACAGACTAAGGCTGTTTGCAGTCCTTCTTCATTTACTAGTGCACAGTTTTTTATCTTTGGATCTTTTTATTTGGTTCAGTTGGTTACATTGCATTAGCCATAAAATTAACACCACCTGCCTAATATTGAGTCAAGTCCTCCTCATGCTGCCAAAACAACTCAGACTGTGGTCCACTGTGTGTTCTGGAGATACTCTGACATAGTTGTCTATCCATCACAATAAGGCCTTGTCAAAGTGAATCAGATCCTTACATTTGCCTAATTTACTTGCTTCCAACAAATGAACTTTAAGAACTGACTATTCCCTTGATGCCTAATGTAACCCACTTCTCTGACAGGTGCGATTGTAATGAAATAACTTGATAGTCAACATGATTCACTTCACCTGTCAGTGGTCATAATGTTAGGGCTGACTGTTACAAGTGCACTAAATAAAGTGGATGTTGTTTAAGTCATGATTTTGGCAAAGATACAAATACTCTGTTAATGTCATGCTTCCCTCTGCTGGTCCAAAACCTAAATCTTAGTTAACTTTCAGTAGCCTTTCATTGTATAACATAACTAGATGTATCTCTCACATATGTTTTTATGTAAGCATATTATCCTGCCCAATATGCATATTTCTACAGTATCTTTAGTACATTTACTACACCTTCATCATACCTTTTCTCTATAGGGGCTGAACGATTATGTGAAGTCATTGAAGATATGACACAGTCATACCCAAACTTAATCTTTAGACTGTCCTGGAAATACTTCACACCCCTTGTTTCCCTGGTGAGCTACCAGCTGTTCCTATTATTTTTTTTAAAAGTACACTCTTGCTATTGTCTTTAATAATTAACCAATATTGACAAATATGTATACAGTGGAGGAAATAATTATTTGACCCCTCGCTGATTTTGTAAGTTTGTCCAGTGGCAAGGAAATGAAAAGTCTCAGACCAGTATCATTTTAATGGTAGGTTTATTTTAACAGTGACAGATAGCACATCAAAAAAACTTTAAATAAAAGATAGAAACTGATTTGCATTTCATTGAGTGAAATAAGTATTTGAACCCCTACCAACCA
>JBBPDA010108740.1:0-10866 GCA_037974385.1 Arnoldichthys spilopterus | reverse complement strand
CACACACACACACACACACACACACACACACACACACACACACACACACACACACACACACATATATATATATATTATAGTATAACATACTAAATCTCTAATTGTTGTCATATTGTAATCACAAATCATAAACAAAAGCAACAGAATCACATGATGACTGGGATATCATGATAATATATGTAATAAAATGTATTGTCTGCCTTCTAGTATTTTCCTACCCCTATAGTTCATGGCACACTGGCACTTTTTGTGTGCGTTAGTAACTCTCTAGGGACTTGTGCTGAGCTGCTGTCCATTAGAACAGAGCACAATACGCAGAATCAGGAAAACAGCACTTAACCAAGCCCCAGCACCAGGCACCAGCCTGCCGTTCACTTCCTCTGCCTCTCAGTGGCTGAACTCTCTGACCTAGGGCTCTGTTTACAGGGGCATAAAGTGGGTTCTCTCCTGCACAAGCACAAGGAACAATCGAAATATGTTGCAAGTTGTTATTTATTTCTAGGATGATGATGGTGATGATGGTGATGATGAAGATGATACTGAGTAGTAGTTAATATCTTGTCTTTAACAACAGTAGAACAGCGCTGTCACGGTCACTCAGCAAATACTGGATACTAAAATAAAAGATATAATTTTACATTCGTACTCATTCGTTTACAATATCAGTGATAAACTAATACACAAGGCGTCCGCAGCTGTGTTTGGGGACGTTTGAGGCGCTCAAGTGTCTTTTGTGTTCACACCCACAGTACGGCTGCTTGATTATGGCAGAAATCAGAATCATTATCAATTTGATCAATATTGAGATCCTGATCATTTGTCATCATTTTTCATTGACTTTGGAAACATCATTAATTCATTAATTTTATTGAGTGATCAATTTTTATTGAACATTAAGTATGTGTGTGTGTGTGTATATATATATATATATATATATAAACAATGAGAAAATATAAAAACATGTAAAATTGATTAAATAATTAAGGAAAAAAAATTTATATACGCACTTAATCACAAATGTTATAAAAATAAATGTGATAAAACTAAGCATGATGAACTGTGTTGTAACATAAGCCCACTTCCACAACCTGCTGAAAACTACTGACGTTATATTCAGTACATACAAATAATAAATAAAAATACCCTCGACCAAAATAATTGAGATCAAATATATTTTTTACGTGTTGCTTGTGTTATATGATGTGTCCAGAAGGTTCAGCTGATATTCAGCACTTAGAGATGTTTCTACTACAAAACAAGTCGTTTTATTGTCTTTTGATAATCCATAATTTGTTTGAATCGATCAAGAAATATTTGATTAAAAGTGAAAGTGACTGTTTGTCATTGTGAACACACTCAAGCACCACAACGAAATGTGACATCTGTGTTTAACCCATCACACGTGCACACGTACAGCAGTGGGCAGCTACCAACAGCGCCCAGGGAGCAGTGTAGTGGGACTAAAGGGAAACTACTCAAGGGAACCTCAGTGGTGCCCAGGCCGGGACTCGTACCTGCAACCTTCAGGTCCCAAAGGCAGCGTCCTAACCACTAGGCCTCCACTTGCCCTAAATGTGGCTTAATGTGCCCTAAATGTTTTTTTTGGTAAAATATCATCAAATAAATCAGAATAACCGGTTTATCAGTGCGTTATTACTTTTAAATCAAGTCAGTTTTGTTCCTTTTGAGCTTTTTACAACTGACCTCAGAGCAGCTTTACAGAATCCGGGTCTGAGGCCCTGATCAGCAAACCAAAGGTGGCAGAGGTGGGAAAAACTCTATAAGCTGTAAGAAGAAAAGAACCAAGGCTTAGAAAGGGAACCCATCCTATAATAATAATAATAATAATAATAATAATAATAATAATAATGATCATCATCTCAGTTTTAAGAGGCGGCAGCAGTTCCTTGTGTACCGGTGGTGCCGCACTGACGGTTGGTTCATATGGGGTCTCCTCAGTCGCAGTGAGTGGGCTCCAGTGGAGGGGAAGGCCGCCAGGCGTCCGCTTTATCTGACCCTATTATCTCCCTCCTGCTACACTGGCACCTTCCTGCTCTCCTGGTTTCTCCCTTTGAGTTTCATGGCCTTTCTCTGTGCGTGGATGGTGCTAGATGTGTTCAGACAGGGCCACAGTTCGATGTGCTTGATATAACCGTTCGATAGCTAAACGCTGACTAAGCTCTGACTGAGTGACTTTTCTTCCTTGTGTGCGTTGCCCGCATGTCGTCGTCGTCCCTTATTTCCATCTTGCCATGGTGATGCTTACATTTGCATGTTATTTGCCACTTCTGCTGCCACTCTCATGACCATGTGACTCCTAGCATTTGCACCATTTTATGACGCCTATGAGTACATCGCCTTTTCTCATTTGTTTTTAATAATCCCCCGGTAAAAATAGCTGTTAGTTATTTCCAGTTTACCCTCGTAAAGTTTCTACTAACTCGCTGCTGTTTGGTCCTCGTTTGGTTCGTGTTGGCTCGGTCGCCACGCCAACAGCTGCAGTCTCTTTTACATGCAGTGCTGTGAAAACAGTATTTCCTCTGGTTTTGCCTGTTTGTCACACTGGTTTCTCATACAAACTAGAGTGTAAAAGAAGAAGAAGAATGAAAAAACACAGTTTTAGTTGATTATTTGATTTATTGAAGAACAAATGACCCATGAAGGAGTTAAACGTGTTAAACAAAACTTGTTTGTCCACCTTTTGCATCCACGACTGCAACCAAAGGCTTCCCGTACCTGGTGATCAGCCTTTCGTGTTGCAGTGTAGGAGTTTTGGTTCATGTCTTGCTTTAGTTTGGCCACATTTTGGGCCTTTGTTTGCCATTTTTTTTGCCATTTAGAGCTGTACTTGCTTTTCTGTTACATGTCACGGTCTTTCTGCCTGACCTAACAGTGTCAAGGTTCTGTCCATTATATCAAGTTGCCCAGGTCCTAAAGCGAATAAACCTCTCTGCACCATCTCACTACCGCCGCCATGTTTGACAGTTGGTACAGTGTTCTTATTGAACTAGATGTGCCAGTAGCCCAGTCTTCCAAATAGAGCATTCCACTGACTCCTCAGTCCAGTGAACATGATTCTGAGAAGTCTGGTGGAGTTTTTCTGTGAGATGTGAGACGAGCCTTTTTGTCCCACTTGCTTAGCAGTGGTTTTTGCCTCGCTACCTGCCCATGAAAGTGCAGACGCAGCATTCAGTGGGGTTGGTTTGTGTCACTGCAAATTCTTCAACACAGGGGTTTGGTTAGTAGTCGGGCTGCACGATACGGACAAAATGTCAGTATTGCGATTATACCACTAATTATTGGGACTTTTGAATATGTTAAAGCGTCCATCGGAGTAAAAAGACTTCAAGTGAAAGTGACTATTTGTCATTGTGAACACACTCGAGCACCACAAAGAAGTGTGACCTGCATTCAACCCATCACACGTGCACACGTGGAGCAGCAGCCAGGTATCGACCGCACCCAGGGAGCAGTGTAGTAGGACGGTACCTTGCTCAAGGGAACCTCAGTGGTGCCTGGGCCGGGACTCGAACCTGCGACCTTTAGGTCCCAAGAGCAATGTCCTAACCACTAGGCCTCCACTGCCCCACTGAAGTGTGTAAGTGTTTCTTCCCCTATCCCCTATCCATACGGACCGTTTTCACGTCATAGTTTTTGTGAGGTCACCAAACCAACACATCTGCATCTATCTCCTTAGACAAAAACAGTTAAGCCCCGCCCTCAGAAGTTCTAAGACATTCTGTGATTGGTTAGAGGCTCATTTGGATATTGCAGCCTATTGCGATATCAGTAACTGTGATCACCAATCACCGATATTGTGATCACGATGTACAAATGATATGTTGTGCCCCAGTTAGTGGTAAGTTTAGTTGTAGCTGATGATGATGATGATGATGATGATGATAAAAATAGTTAAAATTGGGGCAGTGGGGGCCTAGTGGTTAGGACATTGCGCTGGGGACCTGAAGGTTGCAAGTTCAAATCCCGTCTCAGGCACTACTGAGGTAGCCTTGAGCAAGGTACCGTCCCACTACACTGCTCCACATCTTGGAAGTCGCTTTGGATAAAAGTGTCAGCCAAATGAATAAATGTAAATGTATAGGAATCAAATAGGAATCACATTAGGGCTTTAAAATAATAATAATGGGTGACACGGTGGTGCAGTGGTTAGTGCTGTCGCCTCACACTAAGAAAGTCCTGGGTTCGACCCCTGGGACCACGGGTGACTTTCTGTGTGGAGTTTGCTCTCCCTGTGTTCGCGTGTTTCCTCCAATGCTCCGGTTTCCTACCACAGGCCAAAAGGCTGCAGTAGGTTGATTGGATGCTCAGAAATTACCCATAGGTTTGAATGTGTGTATGAATGGTTGTGTTGACCTGCGATGGGTTGGTCTCCTGGTCCTGGGTGAACCCCGCCTTAGGCCCGCAGATAGCTGGGATTGGCTCCAGCTTCCCCGTGACCCGGAAACGGAAAAAGCGGTTTAGAAAATGGATGGATGGATAATAATAATGGTGATAGTAGTAATAGTAATAAAATGATAATTAAAATTATGATAATGGTTAGTAGTAGTTAGTAGTAGTTGTTAATAATAATAATAATAATAATAATAGTTAACATAATAATAATGGTGATAGTAGTAGTAGTAAACAATATAATGATAATTAAAATGATTATAATAGTAGCCAGTAGTAGTAGTAAATAATAATAATAATAATAATAATAATAATAATAATGTTAATGATAATAATGCTGATGATGATGATAATAATGATAATAATGATGATGATGATGATGATGATGATGATAATAATAATAAATTATGATGGTAATGATGATGATAATAATAATAATAAATGATGATGTAATGATAATAATAATAAGAAGAATAAATTATGATGGTAATGATAATAATAATAATAATAATAATAATAATAATAAATTATGATGTAATGATAATGATAATAATGATAATAATAATAATAATAATAATAATAATAAGAGTAATAATAATGGTGATAGTAGTAGTAGTAATAAATAATATAATGTTGATGACGATGATGATCTGATTCTGCACAAACCCTTTCCACAGTACTGAGCGTAAGCTTAGTTGTTGTGTTTTCCAGTTTAAGAAAACCTGAGTGGCGAATGGCCTCTTGACCGCTTCATTGTCCCCCACATTCCATGCTGTTTATTAATAAGTTTTGTCCATGTGTGAGTGAATGTACAGCTTCTGTCTTCACACATCTCACGTTTCCAGTGTTTTACAAGTCCTGGAGGTTCTCTGTACTCGCTTGCCAACGTTGACCAGTGCCAGCTGATGTGTGATGGCTCACTGACCACCCAGTGTGTCCACTGTGAATCGTTGTGTCTCTCACTTTAGTAAATGTAGAGATCTAAAAATAACCATCAGCTGTAAAAAACAGTGCTTGTGTGAACCAGTGAAACACGTTAGAACAACCATGAAATGCTTCTCATGCTTTTTCGTTTCCCTCATGCCTTTTTTTCCCACTTACCATTTTTTGCAGGTGATTTAGCTCATTAAACCCCATTCATGAGTGCGTCGGGCTCCGTTTAGCAGTCATGGATGACATGGCCTCCGTGGGGAAAATTAGTGCCTCCTCCGACTCGGTTTCCACCCTGAACAGCGAGGACTTTGTCCTGGTGTCCCGCCTTGGGGACGAAACCCCCTCCACTAATAATGGCAGTGACGATGAAAAGACAGGCCTGAAGGTAAGACCGCTGGCTGAGCAGGTAGACAGCTTTCATTTCACTTATTGCCTGAGACACAGAAACACGTTTCAGTCCCTCTACGAGAAGCGAGCTGCTGCAGCTGCCGAGGGGTAGCAGCCTGGACCTGCGTTGACCCACTAAAACAATTAGAGAAAACCAAAAGGTCATGACCTGTAGATAAACCGAGAGAAGGACTGCGCTACATTTCTAATCAGGCCGAGTGTAAGTTAATTAAAGGAATTTCAATGGTGAGTTTCTTTTATTTTTGCAGTGAATTAAGTGTAACGTTTATTAATTTTACAGTTTTTCAATAAAAAAAAATCAATTTTAACTGGTAAACGACTGGTGACCTTTCTAAGATTAGATCATGAATATTTACAAAACTTTCTGGTGCATCATGGAAAACATACATTTTGTAATTTTTTTGTAATTCAATCATTCCTGGATAACATGAGAAATGTATTTTATCTGAAATGAATTCATATTTTCTTTAACTGCGTATTATTGTAGTTGGTGGATTATGATGCTTTAAAACCCCTGATGATGATTCAGGACCGACCTTGAGCCGAGCTGCTCAAACCTTCTCCTTCTCCTCACAAAGGTTTTGGTTTTTTCAAGATGAGCAGATTTGTTATTCACCCCCCCCCCCTCCCCCAAACACAGACAAGCATGTCGCACCTTTGTGTTTTTTGCACCTGTTCACTGTGCGCATCGATACCTGTGCATTCCTCCATTCCTTGGTTTGTGCTGTGACGTCATTGGGACATCGGTTTGATTTGCTTTTGTCTCACCTGTTGCTTTCTTCAGGGTGAAAAAGTCATGAGAGGGGAAAAACACACACACACACACGCACTTTGGGGCAACGGATCACCCTGTTTACCCCCTTCTTGTTGGATTGTTCTGGAAGACCTCGTGCACATTGTCCCGTCTCTGTTTTCTGTCCTTTCATTCAGCGCCTTGTCTGAAATCTCTTTCATGTCCTTGCCATCTTTGCTCATGTGGTTTCTGTGGTTTTTTGGTCATTTTTGAGCACATTGTTCATCTTTTCTTTGAGTTGGGAGTTGTGGAGAGGGACACGCTGCCCTGTTCTTCTTCTTCTTTTTCTTCTTCTTCTTTTTTCTATCCAGTCCATCTGTGTGAGTTCTATCCCTGTAAAAAAATTGCCTGTGGCTTTTTCCTCCCTTCATATGCACCCCCCCCTCCCCCCCTTAACCATTGTGACTTTATTATTTTGTCTTTGTGGCTCACTTTATCTCCTTAACCCCGGGACAGCCATGTTCAGCCACTAGAGGGCGCTCAAAGGACATTCATTCTTTTACCTATTCAGCTTTCAGACCTATCCAAGCCTGAGTTTAGGAAGACGGTGCCTGGACTTTTCTTTCATTTGCTTTGACAGAAAGGTTGGGAAAAACACATGCAGCATGTGTGCTCGAAGTGCTGATGGCTGTGGTGCCTCTCAGCATCAAAAATGTTCCATTAACTCATGCTTCTTCATGTTCTTCCCCATGTGCCCCCTCTGGGAGAGGCCTTCTAAACCTCTTGTTTGTTACGCAGGTGATTTCTGAGGAAGGGGTCAGCTTTAAGGTCAGTTTTCTCTCTCTCTCTGTCTCTCTCTTTCTTTCTCTCTCTCTCTCTCTCTCTCTTATTGCTTGCTCTCTTTTCCTCCTTTCTACCATGCTGTTGCTTTACCTACGCCTTTCTCTTGCTTTTCTCTTTGTGATTCTGTGACCGTCCGTGTGCTCTGTGTTTGATTGGCTGTTAATTCCCCCCCCCCCCTCTCATTGTTTTGATTGGCCCATATAGTGGAACGGTGTGAGCTATAGCATCCATGCTATAGCATAGCATTGCTTCAGCTTTACACTTTGTGTGTCCACAAAGAGTCTTCGCTTCCAAATAGTCAACCCCCTGCATAAACAAGTGTATGTGCGTAGCTCTTGTGTATAGCTATGCCATTTCCTACCAGTTTTAGCTCCCTCATATGCTGTGCCTACATGCTAGGACACCTACAGTAGCTCCAGACTAGCCTCTGTGCTAGCACTTCATGCTAGCTATCACCGTAGGCCACTGTATTGCCTTCAACACTTTTCAGATGCATTTTTCTGTAGCTGAGGTTTGTACAGAAAGCAACAAGGCAGAAAAGGGGCTATTGGCATGTGTTACACGTGTTAATGCAAAGGCAATAGTGGTCCCTAAATAATCCCTCAGTCCTTGGCTTGGTCCCCAAAACTGTACATATTCTCAGGTGATGTTTTTGTCAATCCGCTGCTGTCTTAGTCTGCACATCATTCGACGCTTGAAGACAGCAGTAATGTGCGCTTTCTCAATCTGTCTCTTTCCAACCTCTGGTCAGTGTCAAGCAAAATCTGAAGCATAAATCCTACAACCTCAATTCCGGAAAAGTTGGGAATCTGTGTAAAATGTAAATGAAACCTAATGCAATGACTTGCAAATCTTATAAACCAATATTTTATTCACTATAGGACATAAAAACATACCAAAAATTGAAAGTGAGACATGTTATTGTTGCATGAAAAATATTAGCCCATTTCGAATTTGAGAGCAGCAGCATATCTCCAAAAAGTTGGGATGAGGCAACAAAAGGCTGGAAAAGAAAGTGGTACTAAAAAGAAACAGCAAGAGGAACATTTCCCAACTAATAACATGGTTAATTGGCAGCAGGTCCGTAATATGGCTGGGTTTTAGAAAGAGCATCTTTGAGAGGCAGTCCCCAGTCTGCAAAAGACTACGTCTACAAATTTTGGAACGGTTTTTAAATAATCTTAATAATCATAAAATTTCGAAGACTTTGAACATCTCATCACCTACAGCGCTTAAAATCATCAGAAGACCTGCATAAAAGGGATAATGCTAAAAATCAACATTGGATGCCTGTGATCTCTAGACCCTCAGACGGCACTGTGTTAAAAACAGGCCTGATTGTGTCATGGAAATCACGGCATGGGCTCAGGAACACTTCCAGAAATCACTGCTTGAGGACACAGTTCACTGTGGCGTTCAGAAATGCAGGTTAAAGCTCTGTCATTCAAAGAAGAAGCCGTATATGAACACGATCAAGAAAAGCCGCTGTCTTCTCTGGGCCAAAGCTCATTTAAAGTTGAGGAAAAGTGGAAAACCGTGTTCAGACAAATCAACAATTTGAAATTCTCTTTGGAAAACATGGATTTCGTCCAGACTAAAGAGAAGAGGGAAAATTCAGTTTATCAGCGCTCCCTTCAAAAGCCTGCTTCTCTGTTGGTATGCGGGTGCATTGGTAAGCATAGAATTAGCAGTTTGACGATGTCTTTTTCAGGGAGGGCCTTGCATATTTCAGCAATGCTAAACCGCACCCTGAATCTATTACAGCAGCATGGCTTCATAGTAGAAGAGTCCCGGTTCTGAACCAGACTGTCTACAGTCCAGGCCTTTCAGCATTTGAAAACATTTGGCACATCATGACATGAAAATATGACAAAAACCCAGCACTGTTGAGCAGCTAGAGGCCTATTTCAGACAAGAATAGGCCCATATTCCTCTCCCCGAAGCCCAGGAGCCAGTCTCCTCACTTCCCAGATGTTTACGGACTGTCGTTAAAAGAATAGGAGATGCGAGACCGTGGTAAACATGGCCCTGTCTCAACTTTTTTGAGACCTGTTGCTGCCATCAAATTTAAAACGACCTTATTTCTTTCCTAAACTGAACCATTTACTCAGTTTAAACATTAGATGTTTTTTATGTTCTACTGTGAATAAAATCCTGGTTTATGAGATTTGCAAATCATTCATTCGGTTTTTATTTACAATTTACAGTGTCCCTACTTTTTTTGGAATTGGGGTTGTAAATGGGGTTCAGTAATAAAAAGCTCTGATAATCAGGAAATATAATCATCATAAAAAATAAATAAATAAATAAATAAATAAATACATTATGGAGAAAGTTACATTCTCAATTCGTCTACAGATGAACAGATTTGCTGAATTATGGTCAAATTATACTTTTTATTCCCCTTAGGGGAAATAATCCCAATCCTGTTTACTGTTTCTGTTATTATTATTGTTATTATTATTATTATTATTTATTTTCCCTCGTCATCTTACCCCCAGATCTCCCAAATTTTGTAAACTATATATCAATTCACTTCCCCCTTGTTTTGTATAATAGAAATGTAAAGCAGGATAATGCAGAAGACGGACGGTTGTTATGCATGTTGGACGTTAAATGACATCTTGCTTCCTTTGTCTGTAACCGCATTTGAGAAAATGTGAATTATCCTAAAAAATAAAGAACTGAAATAAATAAATAAATAAATAAAAATAATTTTAAAAAATGAAAATGATGATACGGCAAAAGTTCTGCTCTTCAAAGGTTTGGCTTGAACCGCATTACTTCTATGGGTTGGAAGTTACACATCATTAATGGTAGATTAGTTCGAGCACATTTGGCTTCACCCATTGTCGATGGAAGGGTTGGGCCTAGGTTGGGTTCGTGTTCTCCACAATGTGGTACCAACTGCGTTTCTGTTGGACGGTGCCACATGTGTCTCTTAGGAGGTGTGTATTAGTCGTCACACTCCCAGTACTGTCGAATCAAGTGATGGGGGAGGACACGTAGCCAGACCAACAGGTAAATGGGCACGACTAGTTTCAGGAACTAGAAAATGAATCAAACCTTTAAAAAAATGAGCATCATTAAGCATTAATACAGTAAAAATTGAAGCAAATTATTTATTTTTAGTCAAGTCCATGATCTGTTGTGAGCTGGGTTTGGGTTTACTTCCTTCTCTTCTCAATGCAGCTTCAACCCGTCACCTGCACACCTTGGTTGGGTTTAAGGCCGGATCAGTTAGCTGATTTAGCCAAGTTTACATGAATAATTATATTATTGTTTATTTCCTTAATGTAATCGTCTCTGATTGTTCATAATTGTTGATAATTCTTTTTTTTTGAAGCATATAAATGGGTTCTAGATACACAAATGCTGCATTTCCCAAATTAATAGCATAGCATTGCACCATAGTCATTTATATGATGCCTGCAGCTGAGCTTGTAAGACCCTGTGTATGTCATCTCTCTGTGTGTGTGTGTGTGTGTGTGTGTGTGTGTGTGTGTGTGTGTGTGTGTGTGTGTGTGTGTGTGTGTGTG
>JBBPDA010108739.1:0-10867 GCA_037974385.1 Arnoldichthys spilopterus | reverse complement strand
TAGTAGATACATGTGCCAAGTGCTTGTACGAACTGCTGCAGTACAACAATATTCAAGTGCAGAGTGAAAAAGTGCAGGTGATGTCAACAGGTGATTGTAATTATGATTTGATACAAAAGCAGCATCCACGAAAGATCTAGTCCTTTAGGATCAGGCTAGTTTGCCACAACAAATACGTGAGAAAATGATGTCTAAAAACAATGTTCCTCAATAAAAGATACGAAGAGATTTCGATATTTCACCTTCAACAGTGCATAACATCATTAAAAGATTCAAGGAATCTGGAGGAATTTCATATTGTCTGCAATGAAATACAGGTCAAAGTAAATTTAGAAATCAATACTTTCATTTTTTATTTGCGTTATCCATACCGCCCCAACTTTTTCTGATTCGGGGTTGTAGTGTTTGCTTAGAATTTATATTATAACATTTTGCATATACTTAAAATGGTTACTATTTTAGAATTAAATGCATATTCATAATTGTTACAATGTTAGTATTTACACTTATTATTGCTTTTTTTAGAATGTAGTGTTCACTTATAATTCCTACTCGAGTAATTAGTACTAGTATACTCTATGGTACATAGTTCATGACCCCCATGTCCTCACATATGTGTAAAAACAAACCTGTGTCTGTGTGTGTATATGTGCAGGTGCGGGCTATGGACAATGGCTCTCCTCCTCGGTTCACAGATCACTCCCTGACTGTGAACATCGTGGACGTGAACGATAACGCTCCTGTAGTGCAGAACCCTCGCGGCTACAACGTCAGCATCAGTGAGGTCAGTGCAACTCTCGGCACCTCTGGGGGATAAACAGCCGTCGATGCGCCTCCGGCATCAAGCAGGTGTTTTGTATCAATGTATCAAAGGAGATACAGTCCCATTCATATCAGGTCTAGTTCTGTCATTTCTGAAATGTATTCAAAGCTAAACAGTACTCAGTTTATCTGCTCGTGGCTACATGATGTAGCTTGTAACGGAAACAGAATTATTAGAATATGGTCTTTTTCGTCTATGATGTGTTGGCTGAATTGATATTGTTTGATGTAATCACGTAGTGTTTCATTCTCAGCTTGAAATTTGAAGCATTATGAAATTTTTTTTAAGTTTATACGTTTCATATCATTGAAAGTTATAGCTAACTGAATAAAATGTAAAGCCACTTGTTTTTTTTTCATCATAAATAAGTTTTTCTATTGGTTTGCAATAATTAAACATATTAAACTCTAATCTTCTTTGCTGGAGAGAAATATTATACATGTAAATACTGAATATTCAATGTGTAGCAGTTTGCAGAAACCCTACAGATGTTGATCTGTTTTGCCAAAAAAAAAACCAATTAAATGATAATAATTTGGCAATAATGAGGTTTTACAGCATTTCGATGGCATATTTTCTGCAATATAGTGAGATTTTACTTCCTTTGAAGGAATTTCTCCATTTTGTCAGGATTTACTGATGTAATCTAGAAAACAGACAAGCATTAAACAACAGGAATTACACAGTTGGAAACCAAACGTGAAAACAATAGCGACATCAACATGGCTGACGATAGAGGCCAGACCAAAGACAAGGGCAAACGCATGGGTATAAATACACCAAACAAGATGGCTGACACCTGGGAGGGGGAGGAGCACAGAGACTACACACAGCTGACCAGACTCACAGTCAAGGCAGGGCTAAGGTGGCGCTACAGAGCACATGCAACATAGAAAGTAAAGAACCTGATGCCAGTATCACAGGCCTAACCTGAAAATAAACATTTCATGTGATGTCACAAAACCAGTGCACTTATGCATATTTCACTAGTCACCAGAGATTAAAAAGAGCATTTCACCCCAGAACACTTCCTGAACACTGTGCAGCCAATCAAAACAATGAACACATGAATATTCATGCTTGACATCTGACTTTGGTCCTTGAAACCATGACATTCTCATAAGTGCACATAACAAACACAAGACATAAAAAATACCAAACATGTGTAGGATATGGGCCCTTTAATTGAATGTATGACCTTCCTGGTGTTTGTGTGTGCATTTGTGTTTGTGCAGAATGTGGGTGGTGGTACGTCGGTCCTGCGTGTGGTCGCTACCGACCGAGACATTGGGCCCAATGGGATGCTGTCCTACTATATTACTGATGGCAACCAAGACCTCACCTTCCGGATGGACCGAATGACCGGTGAGATAGTGACCAGACCTTCACCGCCTGATAGAGAGAGGCAGCAAAATTACACACTCACCGTCACTGTGGAAGACGAGGGAAACCCACCACTCTCGGTAAGATGTGTACAGGTGTTGCATTTACTTCCTGTCTTAACTAATTTGTCCATGTTTAACACCGGAACGACTGAGAATATGAGACCCTCTGAGCGAACGGGGGCTCTCCCAGAGTGCACGCCCCCACCATAAACACCACAAATTATGACAGTTACGCAAATTAGCATATCCCACAGTTTCTGTTCATTCCCCAGCTCTGTGTGTGTGTGAGAAAGAAAGAGAGAGAGAGAGAGAGAGAGAGAGAGAGAGAGAGTAATCTGTGGTGTTATGAACTGCCACAGTGCAAATGCATGTAAAGATAAAAAAAATAAAATGCTAAAACAAAGACTTAAGCATGCAGCGTGTTCCCTTTCTGTATTTATCGCAACCATGGTCAGAGATAGGCTAACTCCCTGGCAGCCCCCTCCAAAATCACCAATTCTCTCTTTTCCCACCTAAATTCTGCCATTATTTCCACCCACTTTTGCACTATAGCACTACATAACCCATAATGCCTTGCTCTTAGGGAAACGCACACTATCATTTATAACAAATGTGTATCCCTGGTCGTAACGTCCCCCCTAACCTTCATCTAGAGCGCCCTCTCTAACCTCCACCTCCAGTGAGTTGATGTGTGATTGTCCATGCTGGTCAATGCATGGATCAGAATGCGGAAATAGAGCTTTTGGCTGTCCATGCTGCCTTTATTGTTGGATGTGCAGTGATCGTCTCTGAGTGAGTGTATCAGCATTTAACAAAATCAGATTAAAAGGCAGAATAAGCTGCTGAAATGTTGTCAGTAACAGTCACCAAGGCTGAAAAGGGTCACTGTTCTTCATCAGTATCATACATTGTCTTTAGTGAAAGTAACTGTCATCTGTCATTGTGAACACACTCATGTGACCTCTGCATTTAACCCAACACACATGCACACACGTAGCAGCAGGCAGCTATCAACAGCACCTGGGGAGCAGTGTAGCGGGACGGTACCTTGCCCAAGGGTACCTGAGTAGTGCCCGGGCAATGTCCTAACCACTAGGCCACCACTGCCCAATTACCTTGTATGATCCTTCCAAAGGCAAACAGTTCATGTTACAAATTCTATCCCTACTGAACCAGAGGAATGCCATACCAGTTTATGATGATAGTTGAGATCTTTGGCCTCGGTTTGTGAGTAGGATGCATTTCCTTTCCTCATCTATCATGTCGACATGAAGAAAAACTGACTGTCCTGCTGCCCGCTGCACTGAATGTCATGTCTTCTTATATACAGATCAGTTTTCATCCGCCGCCTTCGTTCATAGCATGAGGAGTGACATGTATAGTGATTTTGATGCGCTTCTACGTATTTTAGCCATTTTAGTCTTTATGGTTGCTGATAGGGCCTTGTCATATTACAGGAGAAGCAAAAGCAATCGTTTTAATGTATGTTAATATTACAAATATTTTATTTTATGCAATTTATTGCTCCTTTCATCATGAAATGTCGACATCACAAACAGGAAAGTTGTCATAAAAACTAAAAATGCTAAAATTGTGACGACCATGCCCTCGTGTTCCACGTGTCTATGTTGTTTTGGTTTCTGCCACGTGTCTTGTCATCGTGTTTACTGTGTAGCCACACCCCCCAGCTGTGTCCCATGTGTTGTTAATTCATTAGTGATGTGTCGTCTATTTCCTGTGTCTTATTTAGTCTCCGTGGTCTGTTTTAGTGTCGTGGTTTGTCTGTTGTTATTCCGCTCTTGTGCCTTGTCGTGTTTCTGTTCAAGCTCCGTGACCTTATGCTTCGTGTTTTGTTTCTCAGTTTACGTTCAGTGTTCTTCGTGTTTTCTTGAATAAATCTCCTTTTTTCATTTAATGCCACGTTCTCCTGCGCTTGCCGTCAACTCAACCCCGTATCGTGACAAAAATGCTGATTCAAGCACTGATAAACAGTCATGAAGTATTTATTGAAGAGACTTTATGTGAAAATATGCAGACGTTTGGACACCCAAGGTCAAATTTTAAGTACAAGTGAAATTAAAGACACCTCAGCAGGGAGCAGTCTTAAATATGGCATTTTCCTGATAATTTTACTGCACACGCTCTATTCATTTGCTGTTGTACCTATAAAGCATAAGTAAGGTGCTGTAACTTTTGCACAAGCCTCATTTTCGTGTTTACATCCTTTGAATAAGTAGATATAGTGTGGTAAAATGTGCGTCCTCGGTAATGAATGTGTACCCAAACTTTTGCACATCATCTGCCTAATATTGAGTAGGTCCCTCGTGCTGCTGAAACAGCTCTGACCGTGGTGCACTGTGTGTTCTGACCCCTTTCCATCAGTCAGCATCACTTTTTACACCACAGTAGCTATTCGTGGGATCAGGCCAGACAGGCTAGCTTTCACTCACCACACGCGTCACTGGCTGCCCATGTCCCTGTCGCTGATTCACCAGCTGACCTTCCTTGGATCACTTTTGGTCAGTACTAACTACTGCACACCTTGAACACCCCACAAGATCTGCTGTTCTGGAGACGCTCTGACTTATCACAACAAGGCCCTTGTCAAAGTGGCTCAGATCCTTACGCTGCGTCCATTTTTCCTGCCTCCAGCACATCAACTTCAAGAACGGACTGTTCACTTGCTGCCTAATATATCCCCCTGACAGGTGCCATTGTAATGGAATAACTAGGCAGTCAATGTTATTCACTTTACCTGTCAGTGGTGTTAATGTTATGGCTAATCAGTGTATATTTGGGGTTCATGCTTTGATCGAGCAGTTAAAGGGTTAATTAGTGCTCCTGTTGTCGCCTCCTGCAGGGTGAGTGATGCCACAGCCATACAGGCGTGCATTTAAACTCGACTGGCATTTAAACGGGTTGACTTCACCCCGAACATGCTTGCTCTTTAAAGAAAGGAAGTGTAAACTAGTGATCAGCAAAAACAGGAAACCCACACTGAGTTCAGAAACAGGAACCTGCTTTCATATACTGTGCACGTTCCTGTTTCTTGGTTGTAGTGGTGGCTCCTTTAAACTTGTGAAACTCTTTTACGACTGTGCTCTTTTGTGACGGAGCCTATGGGCTTCTGTGAAATGGGGGCTCTAGTATGTGGCTTGGAATGATAAATTCTCCTAAAACGTACTTAACCTTCATCAAAAACACGTGATGCAGTGTCTCCTTTGTGACCTGGTACATTTTGTCCTTGTGGTGTCAACCCCTTGCTGCACACCTGCCTGAAACGATGTACAAGAGAAGCTGTAAAGGACGATCTAAAGAGACGAGCTACGACTTTATTATTGTACAAAATAAACAAAAAATTCGTTTTTTAATATAGATTTTCTTCTTTTTACAGCAGTATCACATTACACACGATGGCTACTTAAGGCATTGCACACAAAGGCATATAAACACACATATGCAAAGTATCTTTCTCCTCTTATATGCATACAGACTAGGGCCCGACCATCTAGCAAATGTCGCATCATGTATTGTTTCGTGTTTTAATATCGTATCAGCACGTGAACGTATGGGTATTGGTATAGGTCTTGCAAAAAAAAGCACCAATACATCTGAGGATGAACATTTTTTATGCATTGTCATGCCGTGCAGAAGTCTTAGACCCTGTCCACGCGTAGCCGGGTATTTTTTGAAAAAAGGTGATTTTCCGTTTTTTTTTTTTTCCCAAAAAGCTCCCATCCACAAGAGGGCGGTTATGAAAATATCTCTGTCTACACGTGAACGCAACAAGCGATGTCAAACGACGTCAAAAGCCAAAGCAACAGGCGGCACGAGCTCACTTTCAAATTTCCCACTAGCCAGTGTTCCGACCGGGCCTTGTCCCAAACCAGTGAGGACGTTGGCGGCAGGCGCCCGGGTGTGACAGCGTCTGAGTTGAAGCTCAATTCGATGCCCGTGTCCTTCGTAATGGAGGGAAAGTCACTGTGCGTGTGTATTTCAGCTGTAAAAAGTCCTAACAGCAACTTAAGGAGCAACAGTGTTTTGTCTGTATGTGTCACTGCAGAAAATCACCTCGTTGAAGTAAAAATACGCGGCGCACAGTGACGTCAAGGGAGATGAAGTCGTACAGTCGTACAATCTTCATTTTCCTCTTCCAGGCGTAAACGCAAAAATCTTCACCTTGGAACATCTCTGTGTTCAGTGACCAAAAACGCTGTTTACGTGTGGACAGAGGCCGAAACACATAGAAAAAGCTAAGTCTTCACAAATACCCGGCTACGTGGGGCCTTAGGCACCTGAAAATGACCGTTAAAGCTGTTTATCTGGACATTGGGTAAATACAAGTCACATTTCTACTGTAAACATTAATTTTCTGTGTGTTACTGTGTTGGCTTGACCATTCCCAGAGTTCTCCTAGTGGACGCCCAGTATTATTTATAGTTTTAATCAAATCGCTGGTTTGGGCTCAATCAGTCCTTCATTAGATGAAATCAGGTGCTGATGGAGCTTCATACACCTCTATGAAGTGACTGGAGGCATGAAGGAGAAACCTGGAGCCAGCCCTTCTAACCAGCTCACACACCATCATGTTTGTTTGCGCTGATTCTAATGTTCACTTGTGTTTTTGCTGCAGAAAGAAACTCTCTTTTCAGATGAACGGCTTTACACTATTAACGTCGGGGCCTAAGACTTTTGCACTGTTCTTTACCCTTTTTAAATCCTTTCCCGAGATGTGTAAGATGACAGCGGTACAGGCTGAGCGGCAAACATACAACTCATCCAACAGTGATCTTTTGCATGAAGATAATGTAAAAAAAAAAAAAAAAAAAATAGTACTGGTCGAGTCCAAATTCAGGCCTTATTGTATATGTACAGTACCCACCAGAAATCCAAGCATTTACAAAACATTTACATTGTTTTTCTATCAGCTGTTGACCCTTGTCCATCATACATCAATCAGAAAAGTGCTCACACACACACACACACACACACACACCAGAAACAAAATTCACTATAAAAATACAATATAAAAGCTATATAAAACCACATACTTTCTTTGAACATCTTAAAGCTAAGAGTGGCGGGTTCTTTGGCAGCCATAGCACTTTTGATTGTGACGGAGATAAAGCTTTACCACCAGTACGACAAACACACACACACACAAAAAGTGTGTGGCGTGTGTACCACACAAATGTTACGACACAAAAAGCACCAGACAACACGGGGGGAGGTTGAGAACAGAGGTTTGTCACTATAATGGTTCTTATTAATGAGGCACTGAGTTTGGGACATGAGGCCCGACAGGCTTATTTTTTAGAAGAAAGAAGGTATAGAAAATGTTAAAGTGCAGGATTTACGGGCCCTCTGACATAGTTAGGTGCGTGGGTGGGCAGTATGTCTAAAGCATCGCAAAGACATTTTCATAACATACAATATTGCTGTTAAAATTTCAGAGGTGTGATAAAAATCCTCGAAAGTATCATTACCTCTACTGGGATCACACTCTGACTGAAGGATCATGGGAAGGCTGTAGTCTTCCAGAGCTAAACTAACGGCATGTAAACACAGTAAAGACGTTTTCTTTGAGCTTATCCAGATTTTGGCAGAAATTGACGCCAAGAAAAAGCCACATGCAACGTTTTTTGGGGGCCTTCCGGACACGCAGCCGACCGAACGCGAGCCCCGAAAGCCCGTGTGGACGGACTGATTCGCTCCAACGTGCAGAAAAACATCGGTGTGGAACTGGGCCTTACTGGCAATAATAAAACATAACACTATTTATTGTTACTGAATAATATGCCATGACATGTATAAGGCATGGTTTTGCCAGTGTTATGTAGCAGACATTTTTTATTTGACGTATCACGCTGTGCAGCACTGTATCTAGTTTCGCTGGGCAAACATTTGATCTTGGATTGTGGCACTAACGAAGGCCTCTATTCCTGTAGTCTGTGATCTTTTAACAATACAAGATACCACGAGATAAAACAATGCAATGTAACAGACCAGCAAACGGAACTGTGTACCTTTTTTACGGGGGGGAGCTAATTAGCCATGCTAATATTAGCACAGTGTGCTAATGTTGACAACACCATCACCTCCTACTTTGAGCTTCACAAGGTGCCAAACTGCAGAAGCTTCATGCTTAGTTTGGTCTCACCGTGCCCCTATTTAGCCCAACATGTTGTCGTCACAAGGCCCTGCAAAAGTATAGTACATTCAGTAGGCCAGGGGTTCCCAGTTTCTAGGCCAGGGGTTACAACCCGCAGCCCACTCTACAGATCATGAAATATTATGTGTCCCACAAGATGATGAAACTGGCTGGATTTTTAAAACTCACTACACATATGAAACAATAATCGTAATTATTAAACGTATAAGTAAATTTTTGCTCTTCATAATCACAGAACCCTGTGGGGGGTGGGGGGTGGGGGGGGTGCTACAGGATATAACCACTGCCCTAAGCTATGCCAATTAGAAGTCTTGACAATGGCAACGATGCTCAGATAAGTTTAAACTACGACAACATACCGCATCGCCCACCCCTAAACTACACCATGCTCGTCCGGTGGTTTTTCTTTGACCACAGAGTTGGCAACAAAGGAGAAAGTGAGAAGGTCCATCGCTCGACCCCCTCTCTCCCAAACCACTGGTAATCACCCGTTTGGCTTTTTGCAAAATCTTTTTTTTTTTTTTAAACCACCCCTGCCGCCCTCCGTTATGGAACATTCCGTTCTGTCTGTGTTGTCACCGGCCAGGAAACCTGCAATATGGACAGCGGTCGCGGTCGCCCCCACTGCAGCCTAAAGCGGACGAGATGACGCGCCTCATGGCCTCTGGCTATTGTCGCAGGTGGAAAATGTTCATGAAAATCTTCATGTACCCTCGGAGAAACGGTTTCACCCCTAGTCGCTGAGAAGGGGGAGGAAAGATGCAGGGATGACGTGGAGGGGGGGAGAGAGAGAAAAGCTTCCAGAGGGCTGAGAAAGATCAGGTTGCAGAATCTCTCCGTCCTACACCTGCATCAAGCTGGGTGACTCCGGGATCGGCTCTGCAACACAATGAAAAACACATGAGGGTCACTTCATCGAAACGTGCCTTGAAATTGGTACAAACTTGAAAGGATACAAACAGCGAACAAACAAATATGAATAAGTATTAAAATATTGTTGCAATAGTGTCTGCAACAGTGTAGAGGGATTCACTCGGGCTGGAACGAGATAAAGTGTCAATGCTCCCTATTTTGGACAGGAAGAACATTCTACAAATCTGCAGTTTGCTCTGGTATAGAAAAAGCCAAATTTGATCAGATCTCTCTAACGATGAAGTGCCCCCCTAATTGCCTTTTGCATGTAAGACAAAACAGGCCTCGGAATCTAAAATGACACCCAGGTTTCGAACTTCAGTTTTAGCAGCAAAGAGCCCTGGTTCTTGTAAAAGCGGCTTAACACTCAGAATGAGTATCTTAGCTCGTTCCTGGTTTACTAGCTAAGACTGCAGGACGTGTTACGATAGCAACGCCGCCAGACGAGCGAAGCGACAGCTGTAAAGCCGCACGCATACACATGCAGGTTCCCATAATCGGGTTTACAGGAACAGAAGCGAGAAGCAGAAGCGGGTGTTGTGAAACAGGGTCAGAAAAAGGGGAACCTGCAATTGTGAAAAAGTGTGCCGAGAGAAAGGTCAGAGGAGAGGTGGGGACACTCAGAAGCTGCTCCCCTTCAGGTCCTGTAGAGACTCAGCAGAGAAGCGCAGGGCCCACACATACCGGAGTGAATCACAGCTGTTTCAACATGACTGTTGTGCTGTGCGTGAGCACAAGGTCTGAACGACACAGACAGAATGCTACTTTTGCTATTTTCTTGCTACTTACTTACAGTAAGCCCAGTGATCAGGGCTCGGAATGACAGAATCCGTTTGCTCTGAGCAGAACACAGTAGAATTACTAGCTAACAACATTACAAAATGGCTTTTCTTGCTGTATTTAGGCTTAACGTAATTAATTATTTACAAAATATTGATTGAAATGACACTCAGCCAAGCTTCCTCCCAATGAAAAAGGCCAAACAAAAAATTAACAATTAATCAACAGCAAATTATTGTTCTAAGAGGGGTTAAAAGGTGTTACATGATTATCTAAAGGGTAAAATTTCATTCAGTTTTGGATTAAAATACTGCAGTGACTGTGTAATTATTCTGATTATCTGAGTATGCAGAATAATGAAATCTGTATGTACATCTGTGAGATCTTACTGGTTTCCTCCCTTTCAGTGATGCACAAAAAAACCTCTAAGGGCTATTAGCTGACTCTCTGTGAAGAAATTGCAGTGTTCTACACAGCTCTGTAATGGGATTTGTATCCTCTGTTTATCATTCGAATTGCAAAGTCACCACTGAGCTGAATAAGAATGTACATTTTAATCGATTTTAACAGCCCTAAATTACACTAGTGGAAGTTTGGTGGAAGGCTGTGCTCATATTACACTAGTGGAAGTTTGGTGGAAGACTGTTCTCATATTACACTAGTGGAAGTTTGGTGGAAGGCTGTGCTCATATTACACTAGTGGAAGTTTGGTGGAAGACTGTGCTCATATTACACTAGTGGAAGTTTGGTGGAAGACTGTGCTCATATTACACTAGTGGAAGTTTGGTGGAAGAC
>JBBPDA010108738.1:0-10867 GCA_037974385.1 Arnoldichthys spilopterus | reverse complement strand
GTTATTTCTGTGACCATTGTGAGTTTTTCTTTCATTGACTGAAGGGTACCAACAATTTTGTCCACGTGTGTATGTCTAAAATCATAATATTTACATCTCTGCGTTAATCTTTACACATATGCAGGTCATCCATGCCATGGGCACTGATACAGCCACATACATTGGCAGATGTAGTCTTTTGCACCTTTGCAAAAGTAGCAGTTTGTACGATCAGTTACATCTTTGGCACAGAAATTTATGAAGCCTAGACTCCTCTAACCACAGAGCATATTTTCACTGTATTTTACATTTTAGATAAAACTTCTTGATGGAGCTGAAAACAAGCCAACAAGCAAACATTGACAACAGTTTTCAGAAGACTATGTTGCTATATTTCTCATTAGCAACACAATGAGATGGCACAAAGGTCATGCACGTTCAAGTGTTTTCCTTTCTTGCCCTACACAAACTGAGATTTCTCTAGATTCCCTGAGTCTTTTCACAATAGTATGTACTGCAGTTTGGCACAAATTGGTTAGCTATGACCCATCTTTGACTTTATTGAAAGCTTCTTATATTTTTAATCCTGTAAAAATTCACCTGCTTCTTGTGGGCCATTAAAACTATTAAATGTTATTTCTTTGTACTTTTGTCAGTTGAATAGATGTCCAAGAGGATACGTCAACACATGCCAAAGGAGCAGGTGAACCCAGTATGTACGACTGTCATGTGTTTGTGATTAGCATCTACATATAGATCATAATCTAAAGAAAACACTAAGCGAAGCACTCAACTCATGTTGAGTAAGCAAAGAAGTAAGCAATTTTTGAGAACTTATTTAAACATCAAGAAACTGATTTGTAGAACACTGAAAACATTAATAACTTTTTAAAAACTTTTTAATGAATCACATTGCAGCCTTTTATTATTATGCCAACTTATGTAAACATTTTATGTAATGATTCAAAAGCTTACATGGTATGTGGACAACTCTAAAGAAAGAAACTTGAAAATGCTGACAAAGAAAGCCTTTAAAGAGATGTATCAGATAAGGGATAAGCATCTTTACTAAATTTGAAGAGGTATTCCATTATTTTTGTACAAAAAACAAGACAATGCTCTTTTATTCATTTTTTATTCTTTTTATACATAATTTAACTGACAGCAGTATGGAACAGAAACACATCAAAGCACAAAACACCATCACAATCATGTAAAAGGAGTCATAAAATACATTGTTAAGCAAAATAATATACTGTCCATGTAAAGCCTTCATGAATCCATGCATGCATGCACATTATTTATCTCAGCAGCATTTGCCAATTTTGCCAGTAAAAAAACCACATAACATTAGAATGATTACAAATAAACATAAATACAAAATGTAGCTAGATATTAATTTTATATAATTAGTATTGGTTTTAAGTATTAAATTGGTTTGTGACTTCTCACTGTTTTTTTTTAGCTATTTTGTTACATTTTTCTTAATGGGTTTTTCTTAACAAGTGTTTATTTCCTAATTAAATGTGTTTGTCTTCTCAAGAAACAGTGTACTATACTGCATCTTAGTGCTCCATCATAAGCTTGTTCAACTTAGATTTAGCGTTCTGAAAGTAGTACAGTTCTCACTCACACACACACACATACACACTCACACATTTGTCACAGTTAGATTTTTCACAGTTTGTAGTTCATATTGAGATAATTCATATTAAGAAGAATTTCCTGAAACATGTCACTGTAAAGATTACAAATATAATGTATTGTCACACAAATTTTCCTGTAGCAGCTAATAATGTGTCACTGGCCTCAGTTGTTCCAAACAAACTCAACACGTCTGAAAAGCAACCAGAGATAAGGGAAGCAGAATATGTCTTTCTCTCTTGTACAGGCACATGGTTTTACTTGTGTTCTAGCTGTTGTGTGATGGTGGCACAGCCATGGTTGCTCAGGCTACGTGTCAGCGGAGTCTCTTCCCTCACCCAGCCACTCACAGTGTCAAATGCCCACATACGGTCAATGGTAACTCCAAACTCATCCCGGCCACCCACAACATACACCTTCCCATTGCACACAACCAGACCACAGCTTTCCTGAAAAACACACACACAGAGAGGTGGGAATTACTACATTTCTAAGACAGGTTTAATTTAATTTAATCAATCAAAACCACATTAAAATAATACACCACCATAATCCTTCTGCGGCTTTTTGAAAACACACACATGCTACAGAGAACACGTGTCTGAACATTTTAATGCACAATCACTGTATATTTGCTGAATTTAGCATATTAGGAAAAAAAGAAACACTATCAACACTAACAAAATTTTACACTAAAAGTTGTAAAACCCTATAATTTGCAGAATTTTTACATATTTGAATTTAAATGATGAAAATGTGTTATTTGACTACTGGTGTTCAAACTTCTGCAAACAACTGTATATTATAGTGTAATCTTGCACAGAGTTCCTTAAATCCAGTCCTAGAGGGACAGAGATAGAAGACAGTAGACTTATTGTAATAGTCCAGAATTACTTGGAATTAACAGTTTGTTCAGGTGATCTTGTGTGATAATGATCAGGCAGTCACGCACCACTTTCATTGGCAGCTCTGCTGCTTTGCTCCACAACTCATCTCGGGGACTGTAACAATAGATTGCATCCAGCAGACCTCCAGCCACGTAGATGGAGCCATTGAGGAACACCCCATTTATGCACCTCTGAGAGAACGGACTGGGTGCAACAAACGTCCACTGGTCTTTCACGGGATCATAGCACTGCACCTGAAACACACACAATCAGATTACAACACAGCTCTTAGAACTAAAAACACTTTGCCCTGTTTCATGGAACTGCATTTAAAACATATACACACACACACAGCAGTCCAGGACAGGAGCCAGTAATGCAAATCAGCCTGGTGCGTACCTGTTCAGACAGGCAATTTAACATCAAACCAACATTTAAATTGAATTGTTCACTTTTGTATGTATTTTCTCAGTCCACCTGTTTCACCCAGACAGTGTAATCTCCAACATCACTAATCTACATGTGCACTTTAAAACAGCTAATCTGCTGTACTATGAGTCATGCATCCTAACTTGTTATGCCTGGAGGCAAAACAAACAGCCTGGCACCTGTCACCTTTCAACACCAATGAGCCCTAGCCTTTGACAGAGATGTATTTGTGTAGAAACCAGGTGTTGTAACAACTCAAGCAGATGCTTTAACAACGGACGGTTGTGTGTCACATTTTCACACTTTATGAATAGTGAAAATGTTTTGTACTGCAAAAACATAATCTTAGCAACTGAAACGATATAATTTTATAGAAAAAAACTGTATGCATTATTTTCTCTGATATGAATCATTTGCTTATTTGTTTGCTTATCTTAGAAATTGATTTGCTTGGGTTAGAAATCTTATAAAGCAAATAGCTGGTTGATTGTTTTGCTTAATATAGGTATTTAAATCTCATTTTCAGTAGATATTCCATAGATTTAGAGATTTTGAGATTTAGATCTATTGATATAGTTTTTTTGCATATTATACATTTTGTTTGTTTTTTTTTTGCAATGTATAAGGACTCTTTAACCAGCCATGGTACCCACAGCACTTGAAGCACATGCCACACTGTTCATGATCCATCAGCTTGACAGTTCGAATTAGGGATAGCGCTTAATTATATTCACAGAATTCGACCAGAGAATTTATTATTACACTAGCATCATGACTCTTGTTGATTGTTTGATGCTATACTAACTTATGCATTAGTGCAAACAAAAACTAATTTGTTCAGAAAATGTTTTTTGCTCCTGGTGTAAAATTAGCTTAAGGATGTCCCTTTGTAGTTTTCCCAAAAAAAAGTATGCAATGTACTGTATTGTATTTCTCTGTTTTTTCTAAGGAAGCTTGTTTTCAAAGACAACATTAAGGCTATGACCATGCCATCTGGGTATTGTTCTTGGAATGAGGAAATGCAGGTCTCTTTTTACAAGGGCAAAAGGGGCATATCATTTGGCATGAGTGTGTGACAAGTTATAACTGAGGATTTACAAAAATCGCTTTTTGCCGGCTGCAGTCAACAAAAATACAGGTTCTTGGCCAGTATGTCACCGAAGGCCATCCCATTTCAGCAGAATATTTCATATATACTGTGAATGTTCCACTTAATGCTTAAATTATGTTAGATTACCAGCAATATAGCCTTAGCAAGAGACCAGGATAAGAAATAGACTTATAGATCTTATTTGCTGTTCATGAAAACTGAATCACTGATGCTTATTTTAGGTTAAAATACTTTAGTTATATATTGTCTCACTAACTTGAAGATATTTAGGGTGAAGAAGTATTATTGCTTATTTTAAGAAATATTATTATATTTTGTTTACACCAATATCCGATTTTTTTAAGTTAATGTAAGCCTTTACTTCTCATTTACAATACATTTGTCTAGTTTTTGTAAATGCCTTTCGTGAAGTAATATAAAAAAAGAAGTGACTTGAGTGAAGTCCTTATTCAATATCATAACTTTTCATTCAATAATAATAACAAATCAATCAGCAAATCTTTTTGCTGGTTTTGGGCCATAAATGATTTAAATTAAGGTAAAATGTCTATGTGAAGCAATCATGTGTTGGCACTATCTACAGATTTAAGCTTCAACTGAAAGAGCTTTGGTAGTTAAGTTCCATTGTCCATTCATTCTAGTTCATGCTTTCTGAAAACTCCATGTCTCCTGTGGGTTCCCTGTGATAAAGTCTCTGCATAAAAAAATACCTGCACAATTTTAAACCACAACATAGTCCACCCTTGAAAGAGTTTCCATAATAAACTGGAGGAAAGATGGAGGTTCCATAAGAAAACTGAGGAAAGTCTTGTCTGCCTTGTTGTCAAGAACAGTTATAATGTCAGATGCCATGATTCACCCATGGCTTGTTTACATTTTTGACATAATTTCCAGATTTAAGCTAGGAGAAGTCATGTCTCCTAACCAGACCTGCTCCTAGAGATCTACTGTTCCAGTTCCAGCCCACATACAACATACTACACCCTGTCCACTCATCTTCACCAAACACTAATGCAGTTGATCCAGTCAATCAAGGACAACCAAAGACATTAATTAGCTGAAGCAGGTATAGCATATTATTGCTAGATAGATCTCTAAAACGTGGTTTGGTGATTCTGTTGTAGGCTTTGCCTGAGACTCTCACCTTATTAGTGTTGCATTCATCACTCACAGCCCCACTGATAACGTAAAGTTTGCCAGCACAGCTGACCACAGCAGCTGAGCTTACTGCCACCAGCAGAGGAGCCACAGGTTTCCAAGCATTCTTGAACACACTGAAACACTCCACACTGTTCAGCCTCTGATCCCCACTGTAACCTCCTACTGCATACAGCTTCAGAGGAAACAAAGGTACATCACAAACACATAAGGGAAAGTAAATGTAGTGCAAAATTAGGAACAGATCAAATTATTTTGACCAACATTCATCATTTGATGTATTGTCTCCTTCATATGGAATACCTTTCCATGTAGAGAGGCCATCTTGTGTCGCCATCTGCCTTTAAGCAATCCACCCACACGCACCCACTGGTTCAAAGGAGAAATGAAGCGCCACACGTCTGAGCTATTCAGCTGCCCACCTGCAAGCACATGCACTGTATCTTTAAAACCACAGACAAACTGGTGCGATAATGGCAGATGACAAGTGAAGACAAACAAAAACAGTCGTCACTGGATCCACATACAGATAAACATTTCAGACAAACATCATTTCAGTGGAAACCAAGAATGATAAGCATCGCATGCTGCCCTGGTGTACATGGTCATGCTATCATGTGATAGCTATTTTGTTTCTGATTACTGCTATTAATATATTAATTATTTTGTGTACAGGTGGATTCATACCTGATAAATAAATGTCATTCTGGAGTTCACACATGGCAAATTCAAATTTAGGGTAGCCTGGAAGAGTGGTCGAAATGAGCCACTTCCCTGAGATAGGATCAAGTTTTTCAGCAAATGAGATTCTAGAAATTCCACTTCTGTCACAGCCTCCGATGACCACAATCATCTCAGCCCAGCCAGACCGCCTGTATAAACACACAGATGTGGCAACACATTTAGCTTGGCTTGCAGGATATGGCCTAAATTTTGGTTTTCCATAGGGTCTTAAAAATTGTAAATCTGACTTTTCATGAGACAAAATCTTGCCTAGATACAGTACACTATACAGTTTTATAGACAGTAGTGCTAGGTATGTTACCAGTCTTGGTTTATCATCTGGATACTGTACTTATGCTATTACTCTGGCCAAAGTGAACCAGGAGATTGAGATTGATGTATTTTTCTTTTGGGGCTTGAGGGCAAGGTAGAACTTGAACCGCTAGTATTTACATTTACATTTACAGCATTCAGCAGACGCTCTTATCCAGAGCAATGAACAACAGTGCTTTGTAGTCCATGTCTGTTCTGTAAAGCTAAACCCATCAACAGCTGACATTCTGCTAAAATACTACTATCTAAGTTACACACCATAGCAAACCCTGCCAAACCTGTAAACCCAAAAGACAGAGTAAACAATAAACAATAAATATGAGGGCTAGTTAGTTTCCTAGATACTCCTTGAAGAGGTGCGTTTTGAGGTGTCGTTTGTAGTAATATTCCTGATAGTCATTTCAGTTCCTGATCAGAAAACCTAAACCACAATCATACCATGTTTAAAACATGTACATCAAAAAATCAATGTCAAAATCCTAAATAAACATCACTGTCATGATCTAAATCCTGAACCCATGTCAAAGCCAAGAAAGCATCATCCAATATCAGTGGAAAGTGATTAAAGAAGTCAAGGAACCCCACACCAAAGTCAACAAAAAAGAAAATGAAAAAAGTTAAAGTACCAAAGTCAGTGGAAAGGAATGTCTTAGGAAGTTAAAGAACTCAAAGATTATGTCAACACTACAGCAATGCCAATGTCAATAAAACCCTTAAGCAAAGTCAATGTCAGTGTCAAAGATTACATCATCTACTGTTGTCTGACTCACCTTCTGGGTTTGGTTCTCTCAGAACTGATCTCTCTGCCGTACATATGGTACTGTCTGGCCTCCTGCAGCAGGACCCTGCACTCACGGCATTCCTGTACAAGCTCGTCTGCCTCCAGTTTGTCAGTGAAGAACACAGGATCTAGCAGGGGCAGCCGGAGCCTTTCCAGGAGTGTCCTGAGAGCTGTTCTCCTTTGGTTGCGCCGGTGATAGACCCAGCGCAGTGCCACCTCTACCAGCACCTCCTCTTGCACCTGCAGCTTCTCAGAGTCAAGCAGCTCCCGTACCTTTTCTAAAGACAACTCTAAGAACTCATCCTGCTTGGAGACCATTTCAAAGTCTTGGTACAGGACTTTCTGGCAGCGCTCCAGCAGTGGCTCAATTGAGTAGAGCTTAGCAAAATCCATGAGGCCCAGGCAGTTGGAAGGGCACACTCGCTGCTCCAGGAACTCCACACAGGCTCGGGACAGAGTGGGAACATCTAGCAAATCAGCGGCATGGAAGACTGTCTCCACACTTTCTTCCTGCAGCTTCACCCGGCCTTCATAGATGAAGTTCAGCAGGTTCTCCATTGCTACAGCTGATACCTCTTGTAAGCGCACTGCACCTTGCCGGCTCTCACACATCTGCCCTGTGAACATGTTGCGAAAATATCGGCTGCTGGCACACAGTGCGGCCCGGTGGCATGGGAACTCCCGGTCCTCCACCAGAAGCACCACATCTGTGAAAGTGCCAGTCTGCCGGAAGGCATTCAAGACCTGCAGAATCTGTTCAGCGTAGCAGATACCTGAGCAGCAGCTGTCATCTGAGCTGTTGTCTGACCACAAGTCACTCTCACTCCCGAAACCCATGAATAGAGATGTTTAAAGCCCTTCAGAGGGAAAAAAGATTTTATTTTAAATTATATAAGAGTTTTTTTATTATTAGTTATTCATTCATTTAGGGCAATGCATTTACTCAAGGTTGTTGATTTGATCATTCACTTTATACCTATATTCTATTCTGATAACAGTTCGTGGTGGTCCATTCTCAACACAACAGTTATGTTGACATTGTAATTGTAATAGAAAGTGTTATCATGGTGTATCATGTGTATCATGTCTGCCATGGCAACTGGAAGAGTCCTCAACCTTCTCCCCTGTGGGAGAAGTATGCACACTATAGAAGGGCTAAAGACTAAGAAAGTAGGCTACAAAAATGGTTTTAATAAAGCAGCCATTTTAAACTAAGAGAGGACAGTAAACACTTTATTATACACTCTTACAAACATTTTTCATTCTTAAGTGAATTCAGTGGGTTATGTATTGTTTCTGTCCAGAGAAAACCAACTTCAAATGTCCAATTTTAGTATTTATATATAACATGCTCCGAAATCACTTAATCTGAAATGTTCTGTTTTTTACTTCTGCAAAAAGTTAATATTTTGGAGATACTTGTTTTTTCTTGGACAGCATGATATATAAAACTATGGCAACATTGCTATGTTTACATGATGTTTTGCCTGGTGGGTAAATGGTTCCTTGCTGTGATAAAGAAACTGCCGAATTTAGTTCTTTAAAGCATCAAAAAATGCAAAAGAAAGCAACTTTTCTTGGTATTATACCAAACCATTTTCAGTAAGAATGTAGATTATGTATACCTACATCCTGCTTCATAATTAGTTACTTCATCATATGGTAAAATTTTTAAGCCAAACATGATGAGTGTTGTGTTGGGAATTTGAAGGTATTACTTACATATTACTCACTAACCACTGTTTGTCCTTAAGGCATTAAACATCTCAATGTTTAAAGAGGCTACAGAAACATTTCTACTTTCAATATTATTACACATAAATCATTCATACACATTACACATTCAGCAAAGAACTAAACATGAATTCGTAATAAATGCATCCATTGGCCAAATATAACAAATACAAACAGCTTACCTTGCACACTGAAAAGATTGACTGACTGTACTGCTGCAGCCCACGGCCATGCACTGTGGCAGTCTTTGCTGTCTTTGCAGGAGAGCTTTGGCACTTTATGAGAGGATGACACGCAGTGCACTGACATTATACACAGCAGTTAATGAACATGCCCTCCCTCTGCTGTAGATTCACCCACACATCTGGGGATAGACTTTTGTGTGAGGTTATGGAGCAGAACTAAGTCTGACAGCACTGCACCATCCTCTGTTCACATAAGACATAACTAAATAATAATTTATGAGGAGAATGCCGTATGTAGCATACAGGAAGTGGACGTTTTCTGGCAAGAGTGGAAATCTCCCCTTCCCAACACTCATTAATCGACTATTTGCTTAATAATTTTACTGTAGAATAAATTAACTAATGTTGAACCAGGAACGTGTATAATTATAAAGTTTTGCTCGAATAACTATTAATAATTAAACATGTTTTATTTTTATTTATTTGTTGTATTCATATTATGCCATTAAAAAGGTATAGATCAGTTTATAGTTAATAAATAATGTAATAAATTACATTAACTCACAATGAAAATGTTTCATCAGTCCTCGAATGTTACTAAATCTTATGAATTAAAGACTTGTTCACCTGATGGGGTTTTAAATACGCTCCTCTAATTGCCCTCTGCTACCAAAACACACAGTAACGTCTAAACATCATATGTTGTCATTTACCAACTAAATTAATATAGATATTTTTAATGTGAAATGGCAACAAATGTGGATGAAAGCCCAAGCCAAAAGCTACTATATGTGCGGTAAAAATGTCCGTCCAATCACTAGGTGAGTTAATTCTAAAAAGCTGTGGAGTAAGCTACCTTATGATTTTGTATTTCTTAGCTTCCTTTTACAGGGTGTGAATGATTGCACTATGATTGTCTTTCCTTGTTAAACTGCACAAACAGACAAACAGCCACAAGATGGAGCTAGTGTACTCTTCTGAGTGAGGGTGCAGTATGTACACTTAAAACACTGCCAGGAGGACACCAGTAGAAAGAAAGCCACCACCACAACCAACAACAACAACAACAACAACAACAATAATAATAAAAATAATAAAAATAATAATAATTATTATAATAATCAACATCTTCTTCTCGTTTTTCTTCACCATCACAAGTTTTATTAATAATAATAATAATAATAATAATAATAATAATAATAATAATAATAATAATAATAATAATAATAATATTATAAATAACTTGTGATGGTGAAGAAGAACAAGAAGAAGAAGAAGATAATGATGATTATTATTATTGAAGTAATAGAAGTAGTAGTAGTAGTAGTAGTAGAAGCAGTAGTAGTGGTAGAAGGAGTAGTAGTAGTAGTAAAAGCAGTAGTAGTAGCAGTAGAACTAGTAGTAGTAGCAGCAGCAGCAGTAGTAGTAGTAGTAGTAGTAGTAGTAGTAGTAGTAGCAGTAGCAGTAGTAGCATTAGCAGTAGAACCACTACTACTAGTAGTAACAGCAGTAAGAGTAGCAGAAGCAGAAGCAGCAGCAGTAGCAGTAGTAGCAGCAGCAGTAGTAGTAGTAACAGTAGCAGTAGTAGTAGCAGTAGCAGTAGAAATAGTAGTAGTAGTAGAAGTAACAGTAGCAGCAGTAGTAGCAGTAGAAATAGTAGTTGTAGTAGTAGCATCAGTAGTAGTAGTAGCAGCAGCAGCAGCAGCAGCAGTAGTAGTAGTAGTAGTAGCAGTAGCAGTAGACATTGTAGTAGTAGTTGCAGTAGAAGTAGCAGTAGTAGCATTAGCAGTAGATCCACTACTACTAGTAGTAACAGCAGTAAGAGTAGCAGAAGCAGCAGCAGTAGCAGTAGTAGCAGCAGCAGTAGTAGTAGTAACAGTAGCAGTAGTAGTAGCAGTAGCAG
>JBBPDA010108737.1:0-10867 GCA_037974385.1 Arnoldichthys spilopterus | reverse complement strand
ATAAATAAAATCACAAACTGACAAACTAACTTTCAATTTAAAAAATCATATTTAAAAACAAAATCACAGTTTCAAAGTTTTAAATTAAAAATGCACATTTCAATTAAATCAATCACTTCCAACATTATTCAATATCTTTAAGTTTTTAGTGGGCAAATGGTTAAGTTTTGTACATACAATAGTGTATTTCCATGTTAACAATAGTACTGTGCAGTATCATTATGAGCTAAGAGTTCATTATAAATCATTCGTTATGATAGGTGAGAATGGTGGAAAGGAGCAATTCAGGTCGATCAAAGAGCACAGGAAAACGATTTTTCTGTTTTAAACGAAATCATGGACTAACAATGATTTCAGGTTGACTTTAACTGATGTTTAAGCAGGAAATGCACAGGAAATCAGCCCTGCAGGGCTGAAAGTGATAATCCCTCCCTTACAGAGGGAGAACAAAAAAAAACTTCATACCAGACAAGACATTGTGTGCACAACATTAAACATGATTCAGCTAATCATATTAAATGTATTACAACTAAAAAACATCAGATGCTGTTTAATCTCTAGTGTGCTGTACCTGTGTTTGGTTGCTCAGCTGCTCAGTGAGCCAATCCTTTAGTGCCTGGTCTCCATGCTCCACAGCCTGCTCTCTCAGCAGCTGGTACTGTGCCACCATGTGAGCCCACTGCAGCTGAGCCATCTCCTTCCTCCTGCTCTCCACCATCTTCTCATTCTCTTCTTCCTCACTCTCACTGCAGAGGCTCAGCTCCATCGGCTGGAAGCGTCGAGAGGAGGAGCTCTCCACCAAGTCGGAGATTCCTTGGAAAAATTGTCGCTGTGTGTAGGCAGCTAAGGCCTTGGTGTTTTGCTCTTCTTGGCGGAGGTAGGACTCCAGGGCCAGCTGAGACAGTAGCACAGGTGGCCCTGAGTAGGCAGCTGGAGCTGGGGTAGTGCCATCGTTTTTATCCACTGGTGATAGCTCAGCATAGAAAAAGCCAGCAAGTTTTGTGGTCTCTTTCGCAAGGCCTTCTAAGGCAGCATTAGTAGCTGCATTTTCGACTGCAAGAGCAGAACTTGCATCCTTCACTGCATTGCTTCCTTCCTGGTGTAGTGTTTGGGCAGCTGATGAATCAGCTCCCCTGCCAGCAGCCAAGACCTGGAGCTTCTTCAGCCTGCGTAGCTTCAGCTGCTTCTCTTTACGTAAAGCCTGAAGTTCAGCCTCCAGATCTTCCACAGGAACGTCTCCCTCTCCGCACAGTGAAGGATGTGACCCTCGAGCACCTACGGGCCCATCATTTGAACCACACGTCTTCAGAAGGTCCTGAAGCGTCGCTTCATCCAAGATGGGCTTTCCAGTCTCTCGCAAGACATGAAATGCTTGCACTTCTTCTGGTGTGAGGACGTTGTTGTGGTTTACACGGTGACAAAAGAAGCGCAAAAGATGCAGATTGTCCGGCGCAGCATCGAACAACCAGTCGAACTCTGAACCCTTCAGAGAAGACGCACTCGGATAACCCAAACGCGAGAGCGCCTCAACAAACCTCTCCCCATTGAGCATGACTGTTCGAAATCGGATCCCCCAAACGTGTTTACACTTTACCCTGTAGTAAATCATGAGATAAGACAGTCTTAATTTATTACACAGGGCAAAGCAGTAAAGATACTAAAAACGAGAGTGAGAGATATTTCAGATTTACCCAGGACTTTAAGACACAAAATCTTTCTTGCGTAGCATATGACATAAAAAGATTAAAAAGGAAGGGTGATGCATCTGAAGAGTGGTTTGATGTGAAATGTTCTATTGCACAGAAACTTAGGCAGAATTGTGCACAGCAGTGCTAAAAAAACAGACATCAGTTTAAGAGAGGCCAAGTGTTTAATGCTCCTGAAAGTTACCGCAGGAAGCTAGTACATGAATTTACTAATGTCTGGGGCACTGGTAAACAATAGTTCTAGGGAGAAGTTTGGCTTAAAAAATAAAACATTTCAGACTGTTTTCAAAAAGATAAAAAACTAAACATATCAAAATAACACAAATAAGCAACTCAGGCACTTAGAGTCACTTTTGAGTGCAAATAAAATGACTATTTGTGTTAAAGCTGTATTAGACACCACAACTCCTGGTTTCGTTCACCACAATTGAAAGGAGTCCATACATTTTTTGCAATTCCACCACATCAAAACACTCTGAATGACAGTGCCGAAACATAGGGGAATGACTAGAATTCACCACAAATAACCCAGAAAGCTGTACCATGCTGCTCTCCTTTATGTGTAGATTAACATATCCTGATGGCACCAAATCTCAACACACTTGCATCCTTCATGAAAAACAGCATTCATGACCCTCGTTCCTCGCAATCTCTACTCAAAAGGGAACAGTTTGGTTGCGTTGGTCACATTGATTAGGCAAAGGAATTTCTTTTCTACCTCATGTAGCCAGTTTAATGAAAAATAATGCCCCATCACTAGAACAAGACCCTCACTGGAATGAACCTAATGCTTATTCTGACCAGTTGATTCACAGGAAGAAAAAAGCAAAACAGGCTCAGAAGTAACTAAAGTGAAGTGAAAGTGACTGTCATTGTGAACACACTCAAGCACCTCAACGAAATGTGACCTCTGCATTTAACCCATCACACGTGCACACGTGGAGCAGCAGGCAGCTATCAAGAGCGCCCGGGACGGTACCTTGCTCAAGGGAACCTCAATAGTGCCTGGGCCGAGACTCGAACCTGCGACCTTCAGGTCCCAAAGGCAGCGTCCTAACCACTAGGCCTCCACTGCCCACACAGTAACTAAACTTACCTCGCGAAATTAACTATGACATTAGCTAATACGGAAACTTGGTTCGCGAATCAGAAGTAAAACTTACCTAGGATTTAGAAAGACATTAAATCAAGCGTGCAGTAAACAGACAGGCGAGGAGAGTAGGAGAAAGCCCGCTGCCTGCGCAGACACTGCTTTTAATTCAAACACGGAGCTAACGGGATTAAGTAAACGTGTCCGTGAAGAGGACAAGTATAATTTAGATTAAGACAAGCAAAACAGACGAACATATAACGCACATTGTCGCGTCCAGTTCAGACTCGAGCGAAGCTTTAGTGAGGGGAAAGCCATGTAACGTACGTTAGCTGGCTAACTAAAGAAGCTAACGAGCTAACTTTAAATTACTCTGAAAGACTTTCTGAGCAGTATAAAGTCTGCCTAAGTGATGAACTGATACTCACCCTTTAATAAAACAGTATTATTACAAAATACCGAAATATTGTGGGCCGCCGAACTAGTCCGCTACTTTTTGTTGTTTAGCTGATGGCTAAACTCTGTTCCCTGTGCGGCTCGCGAAGCTCCTTCAAAACGACGAAAACAAACGCGCGCGCTGGAGCCTGCGTCACTTTGTGTGGGCGGGGCTTTTGCTTTTAAACATACAGACCTGAAACAAGAGCCTTTCGCCGCTCTGCTACAGACCACTGAGAATAAACACCCGTTTATCTGCAAGGGCTAAATATTTATAGAGAATGCAAGCACATAATCAACGAGCATAACATAACAGGCGAATATATAGTAAATCATTTAACTGTGAAGATTAAAACATCGGAAGTACCGTGCTGTTTTATTGCAGCCCCTCCCAATAATAATGCAGTGCTGTTCACATACTACTTTTATTCACAAACATACATTACACACATTTTCCATTTACACTTCAAAGGTGATAAAAAAGTGTTTAAAGTAGATTTGGAGCATTTAAGTTTGTCATGAAACAATAAGCAATAATACGGTCAATATATCTGCTTTGTAACATTTTTAAATGGTTTCTATCACTTGATGATAATAATAATAATAATAATAATAATAATAATAATAATAATAATAATAATAATAATAATAATATGATAAAACAGTGTTCAAAGTAGATATGGTGCATTTAATTTTGTCATTAATAGTATATTTATTATTATCATCATCAAAAACAACAACAACAAATAATAATAATAATAATAATAATAATAATAAGAAGAAGAAGAATCATTTCCCCCTTTGTCTGTGTTATACCTTTTTTAGTTTATTATGCTGCTGTTTCTTAATTAACTCATTAACTCACTGTTGTAATTTTTGTTGAAACACAATATTAACATTATTAACCTTTACATAGTGTTCATGCTTCATAACTTCACCATATGGTCTGGGTCAATTCTGACCTCTCATCTCATAATGAGTCTCAATACTATATTTTTTCACTAGAGATCTATTTAGAATGTGTAAACAATCTGTCTGACATTAATCATTAGTAATGTTTCAGAGAGCAGGGAGAGTGTATATTTTAGGTTTTTGAAGGAAAATATCTACTATCACACAGTATCATCTCCTGTTTTAAGATCCTCAAGACATGACAACATTACAGGCATAGTGATTTAAATGTATTTTAATGAGAGTGAAATTGTTAAGAACATTCTAGAAATGTTGAGATTCATGATATAACCATGTGTAACCATTATAACCATTAAACATTGTCTTTGCTGTTAACAGCTGCGTTATGGGTTAAATGCAGAGGTCACTTTTCGTTGTAGCGCCCTTTCTGTGTGATCGAGTGTGTTCATAATGACAATTAAGTCACGTTCTAATGTACAGTTTCAGGGTTCCCTAAAACCACAGTTTTCCTTGATTTTCCCGGCACTGGTTGACCTAAACTCCATCCCAGTTGATAAGGGTCAACTTTGATCCAGAACGGCCTCAATGTACAAGACATTTGTAGCACCTGTACAACGGTTTAACATTTTGGGTTATATTAGGAGAAGTCATGAAATGTTTACGCTACAAGAATGACACTTACTGTATTTTTACTGCTGTCAAATGTCAAAACGGGTAAAATATGACCCGAAGAGTAAATAAAGTTTAATCGCGCATAATTCTGCACAAATTGTTGACGTCGATGTGAGCCTGCCGACAGCAGGGGGCGCTCTGTCCCCTGTCCTTCCATATAAGTGACTTAAGGTCAATTTCTCATTTAGTTTCTGATTCAAATTCATTTTGAAGAAATGACCGCACTCGAAATAAGCTATAATATATTTGTATTCAGTATTATTTATGGATGTTTTATTTGTATTTTGTTAAGAACAGACAAATCTAAAAAAAAGAGGGTCACGTTACACAGCGAATTTCCCTCTTCTCTAAAAATAAAAATAGAATAACTCCAAATATATTTACCTTAACACCATTATTACCGACATTTATATTTGGTATTTGCCCGTGCAGCACGTTGGTCAACCGCGTGTGCTGCATAAATAAATATTACTTACTGCCGCACGGTTGGTGATTGACATGTTTCTGGGCGAATCAGAGAAGCCGAGGGTACAGCGTTCGCGTTTGTTCACCCAGCGTTCAAGTGCGATTTTGGCACACAGTCGAGGAGTTGAATGGAACAGCGGTAACAGGCGCGGACGAAATAAGAGAGTAATAGCGAAGAATTTGGCGGATATAGAGTTCAGGAGCGTTTAGCTGTGGTAAATATGTTTCTCTTTATTTAAAACCACGCATAAAATGTAAAGAACGGCGTGAGAAATCACTGCCTGGGCTTCAGTCGTGCAGTGTTAGCTCAGTGGGAGTCATTCAGGAGGGAAACTTTGTTCTTCGGCGTTTTCGGGGGAAAAACAACCCCGTTATATAACGGGAGTGTCGAATAACGGGGCTCTACGATTCACAGCTTTTAATGATTTTCCACATAGCATCCTTAAGTCGACTTTATGCCCAGGTTTGCTGCATGTATGCGTGTGCATGCCCTTTTGTTGAGATTTACAAAGTGTGAGCACGTGCCCACTGAACAAGAAAAGTAAGGATAAGAGATTTTCATTTATTGCTAAAATACTGGATAGGTGAATCATATGTACACGAGAAAAGAGTAAGATCTCATCATTTTCTAATCACCGCATCTTTCAGCTCGTGATTCAAGATTCAGCTTGACACACAGTTCTACATGTTGGGCATGCAGTGAAAGGTTCTACGCTCCTACAACTGTTCAGTGCATTAACAAGATCGAGAAAAAGAGAGTAATCAGAAAAGGAACAAAATATATAATACATAAGATAAATCTTATGAAAAAAAAATATGTACACACTATTAAATCTGTGGAAAAAATGGATTTGTGTGTTTTAGGAGAGAAGAGATCCCTGCTTCTTCAGTGATGCAGGACTGACATGCTTTGTTTATCTCGAGACAACGAAAAAAATGATCTTAAGAAAATTGCTTTTCTTTTGGTTTGACCTATTGAACGTCAACAACGTAAACAAAAACTACAATGTGCATACAGATCTATAAATAAATTCTAATTGATTGCCATACATGCTGAAGGTGCAAAGTGCCATGATTGTAAACATATATCTGAAGCATGAGCGGCAGTGTGTACCGGTGTTCTTGATCAGTCCGGGCTGTTAGAGCTGTTGTGGTTGTGTGACCTGATTTCTGAGTCTTATAGCCTGAGGGTAGAAACTCCTCCTGAGTATCTTCTTTGGTCATAAGACTTCTGAAGCATTTGCCAGATTTTAACAGAGTAAACCGAGTGTTACTGGGATGAGTCGTGTCTCTGATGATCCTGGATGCCCGGGAGGTGTAGGACCAGGGCATCCAGGATCATCAGAGACACGAGTCATGTTTACAGTCATGTCACTTTGCACTTTCAGTATGCGGTTTCAGTATGCACATTGTACAGTTATTGTTTACATTTTACATTTTATGATTCATATTCTATTTCTTATGTAATTTATTTATATATTATTAATTATATTAATATACTTTCTTTGTAACTTTAACTTTATTATGTAAAAAAGTCTCAGGAATGATCAGGGTACATTTCACTACATGTTGTACTTGTATAACTATGTATTTGACAAATTAACCTCTTGAATCTTGAATTGTACGCTTTGGTAGCCTACTGGTTAGGGACTTGCCCATGTGATCGGAGGGATGCAGGTTCAAGTCCCAACCCAAGTATAACTGAGGTATCCTCCTGCTCCACTGCTCCCCGGGTGCTTGACATAGCTGCCCGCTGCTCCACATGTGGACGGCATAAATGCAAAGGTCACATTTCATTGTGGTGCACTTTGTGTGATGGGGTGTGTTCACAGTGACAAGTGGACACACCTTTAGCTATTAAGTAAGCAAACACACCTGCCTGGTCTGTCTGTTCTGTATTTCTAGTTGCCCCAAACAGAGAACCATGGTTCAAGCTAAGCTCTGGATCCTGAAGCAGCACTTTGAGGGTTTTCCTAAAGACACTGACTTTGAGCTGAAGCAGGAGCAGCTCCCGGAACCCAAAGATGGGGGTATGTGGATGTAGAGTTTTTTGGGATTTTTTTGCACATTGAAAAACTGGATGTGTGTGTGTTCTCTGTTTTTTCATCATTGTGTGATCACCACTGTTGTAGAGCTGCTTCTGGAAGCCGTGTTCCTGAGCGTGGACCCCTATATGAGGTGAGTTACAGTCGTGAAAAGTCAGATCTTTGTCTTGAGATTACATCTGGGTCATTGGAACAATATAGGGGAGTTTACGTCCCTTGCATTAGGACCGCAGTTTAACAGTAGAAACTGCAATACGTTTTTGCAAATAATCTTTCACTATTTAAGGTTTAAAAAAATCACAAAAATTATAATTTCACAGATGCATATAGAAATGTTTTACACTGAGGATGACTGACCTGTCCTTCAGTCCTTTTATGCCTTCTTCTGACATTTAATGACTTTACAGTTGTCCTCTTTTTGGAATAATGGGGGATGGGCAATATGGGAAAAAATATAAAATCACAATGCTTGAAAATATTTTTACAGCGCACAATGTGTGTCACAAAATCGTAGTGCCACATTTGAAATCCGCAGTAAAACTGTGCAGTAATTGTTTTGATTTAACGTCTCTGATATGTGCGCTGCAGGTTAAATAGGACTAATTATGTCCCTTAGTAATAAACCAAGCTGTTGGTAACAATGAAAAATTTTATCATTTTACAAGCATGTATTGCATTACAAAGTCAGTACTACAGATGCGTGATCGTATTGGAATCATATCTCTATCTGCAGTTGCTCGAAAAGAACATCGCCATCATGTGGTTTAAAAATATGGCTTAAATTTGATTGACATTTCAAACCATTATTTATTATCACATTTATTGCACTAAAGAAAATCAGAATGTTTAGGTGATGCTGGACTACTGTCCTTAAATGCTTTAATTTTTACACTTAAATAAAATGTCTAACATTTTTGCATACTTTTCTAATCCAGTCTCCCAGGTTTTGCATTTTTAAAATGCTTTTTGTGTTGGCATCGGCAGAGATGTACATGAAAAATATTAGATCTATATTTTCTCCTCAGGCCCTTCAGCCGAGTGCGAATGCAGCCAGGGGACGTAATGATTGGAACACAAGTGGCAAAGTAAGAGAAATGAAACCTTTGAAATGTTTTTCTTATTCTGACACCCATTACGTACTTTATGCTTTGCTAACAACATGAACTTATTGTGCCAGAGTGGGGGGAACTAATCTTTGCAGTGTAAGGAGACTTTCAGGACTGATGTAGAGGACCACATCTGCAGCTCATTTACTGTCATAGCTCCTTAATGGGTTCTCTGGAAACATTCAGTGATTGGCACAGGGTTCAAGGGTCTGTTGTTTATGAACTGCATATTTTGGACTGATCTGAGGCCTTTTCCACACATACCCAGGTTTTTTTTTTTTTTTAAAACCTCGCCTTTTCTGTGTGATTTGGCTATTTGTCCACATGCAAATGAAATTTTATGTGACTGAAAATTCCTTCCAAGGTGACAATTTCCACACACTCCATTTTCAGTGTTGCAACTGTACATGAGGCAGTTTTGTGCAGTGGTGGGCAGCCAATATAGTGCTGGTTTTAACATTGCTAACAGGATGTTTTACATGTTTACACATAAATGTACAGTAACTCTCCCATTGTACTGAGCAACAGAGGCATGAGAGTGTGCCATGGAGGTCACAGCTACATCCAGCACTCCCATGACCGAATAAATGAATGAAGCTTCCTTTCCTCTCTGCTTGCCCTGATTTCACCTGATCTGTAGGCTGTGGCCTTGCTAATTGTAGTGGTAGAGCTGACTAGCATGTAGATCCACTTAGCCACCATATCTGTCAAAATCACAGGATGGGAAGTTTTATTGAACTATTTGCACTCGGCCACAGACTCCGCCCCTAGTTTTGAACCTTGTTAGCCTGTCGGAACCGGTAATTTTTTTTATTGGCCAACATGGCTTTATAGTTGATCACTGTCTACTGGATCAGCATGCTTCCGGCAGTGCTTCACACCACATTTTGTAAGCGTGTTCATGAGGACTGATGTTTCTAAAACCGTGCTTGTGTGGATGAAATTTTTTTTCAACAAGTCAAACCCTGGTTTAAAAAATTACACATGTGCATGTGGACAAGGCCTGAAAAGATCTCTACATGTAGGAAAAGGAGCAACTGCTTTGAAAAAGTCTTTATCCTGACCGTGTTTAATTTAAACACCGTGCTGTTTGTACATTGTCAGTCCCGAACCAGGAAATTCTGCAACCACTTGCAACACTACAGCCCAACAACATGTACACACAGCAATCACAGCAATTAATTATTGCTGTGTTTTCTCTTGTCAGAGTTGGAGAAAGAACTGGGCCAGCTGCTGAACTGCAGTGGATTGCTGTTTTATTCCATTATATTCCATAATTATTGTATTCCAATAACATTTTAATTTAGTATTAAAGTAGAACCTTTTAATATAAGAAAAAAATACTGTTTTTACACATCAGGAGGTAGAAAGATCCGTACATATGTATTTGTTCTGAACACTGACAGTTTCCTTCTGTACTATGACATATTTACAAATATCAGGACTCAAGTCTCTGAGCTTGCTGAGCATATTTGCTGGATGGACAGGTGGTGTGAGGGAGGAGGTGAAATGCAGTGTTTTCAGTCAACATTATTTTTCCTTATCCGCTGCTAGAAATCAGGTTTTACAGGTGCGCAAAAGTCACTTTATTATGGGAAAACTCTGGAAAGTCACTACATTATGGGAATAATATTCTGATATGATGAGTCGTGTTTAATGTTACCAGGAACATAAACTAACAGGATAAAAAGGTCAAATTTGCCTTGAGTTTGATTTTTAATGTCACTCACTCTGGTAAATCTGTCCTGTTTTCTCTTCAGAGTGCTTCAGAGTAATAACCCCGCATTTCCTGTGGGGTGTCACGTGGTTGGTCGATGTGGATGGAGGACACATACAGTCTCAGATGGGACTGGTATTACTCGGGTCCTGAAAGACTGGCCTCAGGACGTTCCTCTCTCCCTTGCTCTCGGAGGCCTCGGCATGCCAGGGTCTGTAATGGTGTAGTTTGTAGAACTGTGTAAAAGTAATGCAAAAAAAAAAATATCATACTTTAATCAAACATTATAACAGCTGTAGTTTTGTCTACACCTTAAATTCTAACAACTCAATCAGCCGTATCAATACTTACAGGGCTTTTATTGTGAGGGAAAACATGTTAATTGTTCTTTAATAAAATGGTGCTATATAGTGTTAAAGGCTTTCCACTGTTCTGGGTAAAGAACAATTTCTGAGTTTCCTTTAAAAGCCTTATTCTCCATAACGTTTACCAGGAAATTTCAATCTAAACAGCAATATTGTGAACATATTTTACATTTACATTTATTCATTCGGCGACTTCCAGTATTTAATTCAAATGTGAACATTATTGAAAGTAACTATGGGCAGTGGTGGCCTAGTGGATAGTACGCTGCCTTTGGGTCCTGAAGGTTGCAGGTTCGAGTCCCGGGCACTACTGAGGTTCCCTTGAGTAAGGTACCGTCCCACTACACTGCTCCC
>JBBPDA010108736.1:0-10868 GCA_037974385.1 Arnoldichthys spilopterus | reverse complement strand
CACACACACACACACACACACACACACACACACACACACACACACACACACACACACACACACACACACACTAATCACTGGTAGTGAACACACACACCAAGAACAGAAGCAATAGGCTGCACACTTGTGCCCATGGGGCAGTCTGGGGGTTTTCCCACCAGTCCCAAGGATGCACTTGGCTATGGATAAATACTGGCATGCCTTAAAATGATGGAAGAGTATAAGATTTTTTATGATTAATTAGGAAATGGTTAATTTCATAATGAAATCTCACATTTCACTATGATTTAATTTGATTTAATCTAGATTACAAAATAAACTGAATACTGAAACATGAGGGACTATTGTCAATTTTAAAATTCCAAAATTGATAGAGATGAATTGCCACCTTCAGGTCAATGCATGAATTAATGTTTTTGCATCAAGCAATAATGTAACTTTGCAATAATGTTTTCTCAGCCACCCCACACCCCAACATGCCACAGACATAGGGACATAGACATCCCAAGCCATGGTGTTTGGGTCACATGATGAATTTTTTTGTTTTAGACTAAAAGCATGCTTGTGCAGCATTAAAGCTCTGTGAAATCAGGAAGTGAGTTGGATTTGTGAAGCATTAAATGCCTGGCAGTACCCTCTCACTGCTAACTCTCTGATGTAACATTTGTCATTTCGCTGCAACTCAGGCCAACAGTGTATATAACATGCACAGCTCAATAAAACCCCTGATTCTATAATTGTGCAAACTTGTACTTGAAAGCACCATGGAAAAAACATGTTTAAGAAAAGAACAGAGAAAAGTGGTTGCAGCACAAAATGCACATGCCTTTAGAGAAAAAGCAGGAATTTAAATAAACATATTTAACATAAAGTAACAGCTTTGAGCAGCATAACTGAATAAGCAACATAACATATCTAGGTTGTAATCTAGAAGCTATTTTGATTTATATCTGAGGCAGGATAGAGCAGATTAGAGAGGAATGCTATTAGACCTACCCCTTTAAGATGTTTCCATTTAAATCTGCCCTGGCATGTTGCTAACTGTTAAGTTAGCTGCTGGAGAGCTACAAGCTTAAATACATCTTAAATACAAAATAATATTACACTTTGTATGAACTGCGTAAAACCTCACGTCTGTCTCTGGTATACAGAGTCATGGATTACATTAAAAATGTATAGACTGCTAATTAACTGTTAAAAAATATCCTGTAACATATTTCACGATCATTGCACTGACATAATCTGAGTATAACTTGTCATTTAAAGCCAAAACAAAATCAAATGTAGAGAAGAGAGGTGAGTTTTATTTAGATATCATTACCTTAAAAGAAACAAAAATATGAATTATGAATAATGACAAATATGAAGCATATTCACACTTCTGCTCAATGACTTTTTTGGCACCTTAGACCTCACATTAAAGTATAGGACAAGAGAACAATAATTCCTAAAAAGTCGTAGTTTAAATAAAAATAAGTTGTGATTTATGAAGACTTCCATTTTTTAAACTTTTGAATACACTTTTAAAAATGTTATTTTAACATGCCCCAAATGCACCCTACAATAATTAGCAAAACTAAGGTTCTGCTGCTTTTGCATGAAGATACTATCTTAGTGAGATGATCACAGAAAAAAGAACAGCAAAAGGGTGTAATGGGCATTAGCAACAAAATCCATCCAGTAGCCAGGACTCCCGCTAGCACCCGATACCACCAAGACTGGGAGGGTAAAGGCCAGCACATGTTTCTTCCATGCCATGTGAAGCCATTTACAGCATCTTTTTAAAATACCGTTAATGCAGCGTCACTGGACAGTGTAAGATGCATGGAGGAGATGCTTGCCAGTTCTGTTACATCAGCTAACAGATGCCCATGCTGGCTAACATTATGCTGACGGGGAGAGACAGTGATCAGAAGAGAGAACAAAGCCAACTGTGCTCTCTTGGACTCACAGCCAAGGATAGCTGTGTTACCAATGAGGATTAAACTTGCAGTCTCCTGAATAATGGGCCAATGCTTAGACAGTTGTGCCACTTGGGAACCATATTGATAATGTATTTCTATGTTCCATTAATCCCAGTAGATGTGTATACCATACAAGTAGGAAGTAAAATCCTGTTATCATATCAGATGCGAATATGACAACATGTAAATATGATTAATGTTTCTATAAAGCATTAGCTCATAGAATATACACATACAGGCAGTGTATTTATTTAATAAAGCTTTAGATAACACCAGCATGCAGCTGAAAGGCTTTTCATATTCAAACTGGGATCACACATAGAGCAATCTGTTAGTTGGCAGCCAGTATATGATTTGATTACATTGTCCATGTGCTGTAATATGTCAACAGAAAACAGGACTGTATGACTCAGCTGTGCAGGGATATCATCATTCTCAAACAGTTCCTCCAGATGTTCCTGTATTTCCTGGATAAAGTGCTATTACTGGTGTAGGTAGTGGGTTTTTCTTAGGTTTTGAATATCATTGTACAACAATAATACAGACAGAGAAAAGGGTCCTAACCCAGCAACAGAATCAGACTGTGGATTTTAGCATTAAACAAAATGTAAATTAAACTGGCCAAATCAGAAAATTTTACAGCATAATTTTAATTCATTTGTTAAATCTAATGCACTGGGAAAACCAATACAAACAGAGAGCATAACAAATGTGCAATAACTGTGTTCTCTGCAGAGGATGTATATTGAAGCATTGAAGTTCTGTTTCCTATTCACAGTGAGATGCTGGTATTAGCCCAGGCTGTACCTAAACATGTGCTTACTAAGGTTCCCAGCTCAGATTTATGTACACTCTGCACTTTTCTTCTCAGGTAGACACAATAGCAAAGGTGCAAAGGTCTCAAGCCTTAAGCCTTAAACGAAATCTAAATCTGAGATGAAACCAAACTCCCATTGCAAAGACATTATTCATTTATAGGCTTTTATCAGCTGCCAAAATAGAAAAGCATTCTAAAAGAATGATGAATACTCAGACACATCATACCATAGTCTATGTCACAGTAACACTTATATATTTGAAATTATTGAAATAATAACATTATAAATAAAGTGAGGAGTTTTAATGTAGGTTAACTCATAAGAAAAGTACTTTTTGACAATTTCCACTGGCTTATTCATTCTGGCAAAGTACAAAGTAAAGTGGTACTGTCAATTGGTGTATTAAAATCTGTAGAGTTAGCAATATAATAATATATATTTGACTTTTATTTGCAATTAATTGCAAATCTTCATTACAGAATGCATCGCCTGTATTATAACCACTACACCTGTCCATTGGTTTCACTGATATTGCCTTTATTTTAATTGTAACTATTCATTTTTGTTCAAATCTAGGTAGTTTCTGTTCTCACATCAAGACACTGGTATTATAATTATACTTTCCAAAGAAATAAATAAGAGCTACATAAAAACTGGTGTAGGAAAAGCAACAACAGAAGAAAACAGAAAGGATGTTCTCCGATCTGAGCCCATAGTCCTTCAAAGGGCACACTTTGGCATTATCAGCCAATCAGAAGTGGATTTAAGGCAGTTAGAACAGCACTCCTGTCTGGAAAACAGCTATAATAGGTTTGCACTGCTGCAGATCACGTACAGATCCACATGCGCAAACATATACACTTCTTTCATTCTTCTTCATAACGGCAGATGAAGAGGATGTCAGCAATGAAACTCCATGACCTGTACTTTTACACTTTTACCTTCCAAAACAGCTCTCAAATTATCTGTCTGCCATAGAGAGGGATTACAGGAAAAAACCTCTGAAGTGAAGTCTTGCTCTTGTACAGCGAGAGAGAGAGAGAGAGAGAGAGAGAGAGAGAGAGAGAGAGAAAGAGAGAGAGAAAGGTTGAGTTTTTTTGGCCAGGACCGTTTCTGTGGCAGGTACTGTATCAGACTATAGCCATTCGAGGCCACATGATGTGTGTGTGTGTATGTATGTAGCTGTCCGTGTGGACTTTTATAGGTGACTTACAAGTGACAGCCCATTCAACCTTACACCATCTACCTTTATTCTTCTCCCTGCCGAATACCCGTCCTTGATCTTCTCTCTGTCCCTCTTTCCTCGCACACTGACTATTGCTCTTTTAGCTCTGCTCTTTAAACTCTCCTTTGCTGTCTCACCTTTTGTGGCAACCTTCATTGCCTTTCTTCTTTTTTCCATTTACCTTCTCTCTCTCTTTCTCTCTCTCTCTCTCTCTCTCTCTCTCTCTCTCTCTCTCTCTTGCTCTCTGTGACAACAGTAGCAATGGCAATTAGGTCAGGACCAGACTTGGGCCTATTTTAAGGCTGCCTCCTTCAGCAGGAATAAAAAGACCTAAATATCTGCATCTGAGCCAAGATCAAAAGCAGAGCATAAGTGAAAGTGTAATCGACATCAGAAATGAATGCAGCCCTTGAGACACTGTATTTAGAGGTACCATTAAAGCACAAAGACATCCTGTTCTTTTTAATAATAGAAAGCAAAACAATAAACAAAAACCTATGAGAGAGTCTTTTTATTCGACTTTGTTTTTAACTTAGTTTCATATCAGTTTGTAAATTTACAAAGGAGATGTTAAAGAATACACTGTGAAATTATTGTAGTTTATGGGCACTGTGTGGCTAATTAGAGGTCAAGAGACAGGTCATCATCTGCCTGCAACAGTGAATACATTAAGCTTTCTGTTCCTAAGTTGGTGCTGAAAGATGTTTAATGATGAACTAGTTAATGTTCAACCAGTCAATGTGGGACAGCCTCCCTTTTCCAAATACACACCGACAAATACAAACCAACCAACCGGCCATTCTTAAGATTTCCCCAAGAAAACCATCAGCATCATCAAAAAATGTGTTGATGTAAAGTTGCAATTTAAAAGATTATATACAATTATATACAAAGGCCATTTTTAGGAAAGTTAAAAGAATTTTAAAAATGCAATAAAAATAAGAATGTGTAGTTTGTTAATCCTTTAAAAATGTTTATATAACTGCAAAAGAACAAAGAAAAAAGTTCCAGTGGTTTCACTTATCAACTTATATGTATTTTGTAAGATCAAACAAATTTTGGTTTTGATGCCACACTTAAAAAAGTTGGGGCAGGGGCATGTTTGCTCCTTTCCTTGTTTGGGAACTGAGGATTCTACTACTAATACTAATTGTTGCAACTTAGCACATTTTTATCCCATTCTTGTTTAAAACTAGACTTCAGTTATGCAACAGTTCATGGTTACTGTTGTCTTATTCTCCTCTTCATGATACACCCTACCTTTCAATAGCATGCCATGACAAATGTTGACTTTTGCATCTTTCTCTAGTAACATTCTAGATGGTCCATTTTGTTTTTGGCACAGAGAACTCAACATTCACTTTTCCAAAAGTAAGTTGACACATAAACATATCCGATCACAACATAGTTCCACAGAGTTTCAGTTCCACGGGCCAGTTTGGAAGTTAAGTACCTTACCCAAGGACTCTTCAGGAGGAATGTGCTGTTTACTCACACATGCCTCTCACATTATTCCCTGTAATTCGTCGGGATAGAACTGGCAACCCTACAGTGGCTATAACTGTTAGGCCACCACTGTACCCTTGGCCTACACGGACTGAGATTTTTCATATTATGTACTGTAGATGGTGAAAGACCTAAGTTTGGATAAAGTGGTGAGCCATGGCCCATCTTTACATGGAAAAACTCTTTGGGCATCTGCTTTTATAGCCAGTCATTATACCTAAACCTTTTACCAGTTCAACTTTTTATTGTGAAATGTTTCAAAATAGTGCAATTTGAATATTCAAGAAAGAGTTTACTCTTATTTTTCCTGTGTCCCAACATGTTTTAGTGTGTTGCAGGAATAACATTCTAAATTTGTTTGTATTTACAGAATTCAGTCAAGTCAGCCAAACCATTAACAAATTATTTCTTTGGACTTTTGTCAGTTTAAAAAGGGTTAGGTTTAGAGTTCAAGAGAATTTTCAAATAGCAGATTTTTATTTTAATCCTATTTTGCAAGACGGGGCTTGTAGAATTCACTCTCTCTCCTTATGTAGTTGCCCGCTGTTTGTGGGAACTTTGCTAAGCTGAACTGACTTTCGCAATGGTGAAAAAAAAGTTCCATACAGTGGACTAGGCACAGTCAGACTAACATTTTGCCAACAAAATTGTGCAGTTCAGTGAGATTGAATGAGCAGTTTCGCATCACTTTGTGCAGGATGATATGAACTGCATTAATAAGAGATGGCAATATTTGGTGTGAGTATACTTTTATCTTTTTACCGTTTTAGTAGGTAGGTGTTAGAGCCAGCTTGGTAACTGCTAGTTTAGCTGCTTGGCTAAATGCTACTGCAGGTATCTACTGCTTTGTTATAAATCAGTGTGGTAGTATATTTGCTTTTTAAAAGTTTTTAAAAGTTTATTATTAGTTTTTTAACTTACTAACTACACTTAAAGCAAAAAAAGCTTCTATTTTAACCATGGTCACATCTACATGACAAAGTCTAGTTTGACTCCAGCTTAATGCAACAAAAGACAGGATTCTGGAAATTAGACTATAACCCACTGTGATGTGCTGCCAGTTGTTGTAGTATGTGCAATAACATGCAAATAATGCCAGGATTAATTTGAGGATAACAAAAAAAATATTTTTTTTCCTCTGACTAAGTTAATGTGGTAATTTTCTAATAACTTCAAAGGCTTGAATGGTGTAGGGTAGATGGTGGTTGTCATCCTTAATACAGTGATGTCTCTGCTTGCAAGCTGCCCCACTTATAACAGGCACCCTTGAAAAGATACTAGCTATGAAACTGGAACAGACACAAGCACAAGAACACATCTATTTGGGTCAAAAACATGTATGAGGAAAAATTATCTGCATAAAAACATGATTAATTATTCTGATTCATTTTGATTAATGTTAATTGTGCAGAATATTCTAAATTGAATCCAACAATAGCCATTACTACTGTGTGGACCAATTACCTTGAGATTGTGGATTTGACTCAACAAGAGGAAAGGACTTGCACTAAGCTGCAGGAACTCTTCCAAAAACAAGCATAGAATGAACAACAACCCCTCAAGGAAGCTTACTATGATGAAGAGTCACTGAGGTAGGATCTAGGGTTAGGATTTTCTGACATACAGACTTAAGCAATACATTTTGTAATAGCCTTAAATAATCCATCTTACATTTGATGGTTTTTTCATTTGAAAATAATTGATAAATCCTTCTTTTTGATTTCTGCTAACATCTGAGAGTGTGAAAAAGTGTGTGCCCAAAGATGAAAACACTCCAAAAAGCAAAGCCGACTAGTCTCGAAATGGTTTATTTCTTGTTTTGAATTTTGAATGAGAATGCGCGCACACACACACACACACACATGCATATATACACACACTGGCATAGGTCTAGGAGTATCAAGGACTTTAAAAAAAATCAATAAGAGTGTCTCACATGTGTGATGCACACTATTATCCCTGCGGGCAAACAGGAGCATCAATCCCCACTTGTTTTGGTGAGAAAATGGCCTTCTTTTTCTCTGGACTCATGCTCTCCCTCTCAACATGAATGAATCAATGCACCACCACTTAGCTTCAGTCCAACATGCACACTTTCTCTCACATTAAGTTCAGTGGAATAGACTGCGTTGTTTGTTTTGTGAACAGCTTCTCACAGAGTCTTGAAAAGTGCTTACACTGCATTTAACTGTGAATCTTATAAAGTGGAAAGTGAATGTTTACACTGTGGTGATTTTATTTCTTACTAAATGTACCATTGCAGAAGATTTGCCATGAAAATCAAGAATGAAAGGGTTAGAGGCATTTTAGATGGTTAGTCTTCACTACGGCTGTGAATTGGGCAGTACAAAATAAACAATGGTACTGAAAAGTGAACTGCAAAAGATCAGTTATTAGGAAGAAGGTGAAGAAAAGCCATGAGAAAACTCACTTTTAAACAGGCATGAGAGACAGAGGGAGAAAAATGTAACTAAAGACCATGAATAGTAGGACACTCCTAAGACACTGAATAACGTACAATAATTATCAACTCTTTCAACCACAAACTCACTCTTTAGTCACCTTGACACACAGTACATTAATGTTCTTTACATTTATCCTTAAACGCACTACAGCACCTTTCTTCTCATTGCACCTAAAACAAACCACATCAATCTTCTACACATTTCTCCTGAAACACCACAGAAACCTTCACATGTATTTATGGGGAATATCACAAAAAGTATATATATATAAAACACACTGCTCTGTATTGGCAGAATAACACCTTTTTTTTTAAACACTCAAGCCTCATGCCTTTAATTGGCTGTTTCCCCCACCGTTCATGTTTTTGTGAACAGGCAGAACAAGACCTCATCCCATGTTTTAAAGCAAAATATGCTAAAGCGCCCACTCACATCCTGAGCACATATTTCAATTGGTAATAGGGCTGAGCGCTAGAAAAAAACCTGAGTCATCTGACTGTAATTATACAGCATGCTGTGGTGTTGTATGGGTGGGCTGCTAACCCAGTCTTCACCATTCTTTTATTTTACAGAACTCTTCATTTGGTACATATTGTCTATAAGATATTTTACAGTGAGAAAAATAAAGATTATTTGTTGCATTTTATATAAAGGCAGCATTTATTAGACTACACTTCAACTACATATGTCTTTCATTACATCTTGCATAAATCTACATACACATTTACAAGCCTTTTTTTCAACAAGAATCAGTTGTCATAAGACTGGGTTTGTGAACCTTAATGTCATGTGGACATAACACCTATGCTGACCAGCATTAACATGGCATGAAACTCCATTATTACATGGTTATACCATCTGTCTTTTTAGTGACATTGCAGCCATTTTCACAGTTCATTTTCTGTTATTAAATGGCAGTTTTAAAATATTCTGAAAACTAGTCATACTGCACATTTACATGGTGGCTAAATCATTGTTCTCTTCTGACATTACAAGGTCATGGCATTGCCATGAAAGCTAAATGAAATTCATTTTAACTAAAGGCCATAGAAAACGTACATAACACTCTGTGTACTTAATGAGATTTCTCACATCACCATCCTGATGTGCAAAGAACACACTGAGTTACAAAGACAGTTGTTGTCTTGTCATTCCCAGAAATGTCAGCTAAAATCTGTCACTTGATAGGTTTAATGTCAGCCTGACATCAGAATTCAAACTGACTCAGAAAAAGGCTTTATAAATGTTTAAGTGGATGTCAGTATCCAGTTCCTGGTGATCCTCAAAACTGGTCTTCTATAGTCCATGCTTCTGCAAGTTGCACTTAACTACTGCTTTCGCCTGCTCCTGTTCATTTCTAGACTGTATATAAGCCACTACCTATGAGGGATCTGAATGTGATGTGTTACACTCCCCTATGCCTTGGAATAGTGCCTTGCCAGTACCTTTGTTTTTAATGAATATCTTGTTTTGTCACGATCTAGTCTTCGCGTCTTGTCTTGTGTAACAATGGCTTATTGTCCTGCCTAGCTTGTGTAGCCCAGAGGGTTTCAGTAGGCTAAAGAGAAGCGCTCATGGACTCTAGATGATTGGCTGAAAGTGTTATTCAGGATGAATAACAAATCAACATTGGCCAAGAAGGTGAGCCTGGTATTTTTGTCGGGTGTCATAATAAGATGTTGTTTGTTTATCTGTTTATCTTTGCACTAATCAGCCATAGCATTAACAACACTGACAGGTAAAATAAATAACATTGATTATTTAGATATATAAAAATGGCAGGTTTTGTGAAACGTTCCAGGTATGCAGTGGTCTGCTCCGATCCCACTGAAGAGCTACTGTGGTTAAAAAGTGAATACTGATAGAAAGGGGTCAGAACACACAGTGCATCACAGTCAGAGCTATTTCAGCAGCATGAGGGGGATCTACTCAGTATAAGGCAGGTTGTGTTAATGTTATGGGTATTGTATATGATACAATACAGTGTGCTTATAAGACCATGGACAAAAACAAACTAGATAAAAAAGTCCTTTTTGTTTGCAGGTAGACTTAAAAGATTTTCAACCAATCTATATTTTGTATTGTGTATAACTGTTTTGTTTTCTGTCCATGTCAGGCTCCAATTTCACTTGTATTGTTTTGCCTTCTTAAATCTTCAATCAAATAGAATTACTGTATGTAGGCCAGGTCTTAACCCTACAACATGCACTATTTTAGCTTTAGCAATCTGATCAATGGCATAAACACAAAAAGCAGCAGAAAATAAACATCATAATACAATGTTGTTGCATGCTATGCAGTCAAAAGAAAGCATTTCAAAATCTCCCAGTATACTGGAGAGCATGAAACGTATCCACTGGAGTGCATGAAATAAAGCATTTCATATAAAAAAACATAAGGCTACTGAAAGTAGAGTCCGGGATAACCCTTAATGCCTCACTCCTGGACCTCGGTTCTGTGATGATTATCTCCCCTTTGCATATCCAGGAATATAGAAACCCCAGTCCTAATGCAATGACTAATCATTGGAGCACCTGCAATGCTGTGTATTTTGGGTGTGTTAAGCGCAGCACAGACTGAAAGTGGATTTACTGCACATATGCAGCACAATAAAGCCATCTGGGATGGATAAGAATAGTGACTTCTACCACTGTATTCAGAATCAACTCAGTAATTTATTCACTATTAAACTACATAGAGTCTGCCATGTAACAAAGTGACTGGGGAATAAGGATAGAATTATCATTGAGAACACTGACTTAAACATTACACAGTCCACTATTTCTAAGTGAAAGAGACTCCTTTTCATTGTGAACCCACTCAAGCACCACAACGAAATGTGACCTCTGCATTTAACCCATCACACGTGCACATGTGGAGCAGCGGGCAG
>JBBPDA010108735.1:0-10869 GCA_037974385.1 Arnoldichthys spilopterus | reverse complement strand
ACACACACACACACACACACACACACACACACACACACACACACACACACACACACACACACACACACACAGCTGTCATTTAAATTGATCCTAGTGCTAATGCTCTTCTCACAAGTGTACTTGTACTTTGCATTAACTCCAAAATACATGCAATACACACAAGCTCACCATGCTATTCCAACAACAGTCCTAGGATAGAACAACTAACACTATATTCTGTTATAAATTTAAACAGAGAAAAGTAAGATGCCTGAATACGTGTGTGAGTCAAAAAATTTAATGTGCATTAGCATTTTTAGCATGTGGTTAACACATGTAAGACAGTAGTTCTATGAGAGTATGAGTGGGTGCCTTTAAAAGCTGTAACACAGTGACATTTTTTAGCTTAGTCCCTGGTTTACTGAAGCTGTTTCTCATCCCAGACCCTGCATGTGATTAATCAGTGAGGGAGAATAAGAGATGAATGGAGGAAACGAGTGTGTTTGAGGGAGGAAAAGTAAAGAAGAAGAGCAAGAATGAGAGATCAGGACAGAAACAAGTAAGACAAGCAAGACACATGGAAGGAACGAAAAAAGGAAAGGAGAAAAGAATGAAGTGGCATTTTAGCTACATGTCACAGTTATGTTGATATTGAGAAGAAACAGAATAATGGGGACACTGACCTTGGCCTTTTTCCACCATACTCCAGCAAGGAAGGCCAGCACCAGAGTGCAGAGTCCCCCTGAACCTGGGAACCCTGCCACATTACTGCCAAACACAGCGAACACTGACAGACCCAGCAGAAGGAAGGAGCGCTTCAGAGCCAGGCCTTTCTGCATGACGGAGACGAGCCCACATCAGTGACAGATTCATTTTCAGTTTGAGAGGAAAATGATCTAAGCTCAAAGTGTGAGATATGCAGGCAAGTGTGATCACCTGGTCTTTGCTGGGAAAGTAATGAAGAAAAAAACCAAAAGCCACACCGACGGCCATCCCACCTAAAACCTCCAAAAGCCCTCGTAGGATGTTGAACCACATTGAGCCTACAGGGGGCGACAAAACATCACTTTAACAGACAGCTGGCCAGTTTAACCAGGCACAATATATTTATGAACTGATTTAAATTCTTATTTAAACAGATATAGCATTACACTGTGAAAGTTCAACTACAGTCGGCTCCATATTTATTGGCACCATTGGTAAAGGTGGGTAAGAATGCCTTGGTAAAAACACTTCTGTGGTTAATTGGTGAAATCTCACTCAGACTAGAACCCACCAGCACAGACTTGCCCCAACTGAGAATCAGAAACAAATCAAGGCAAAAGGCAGTGGTGCGTGAAAGTTTGGGAAGTTTTTAGAAATGTACTATATTTCTGCATAAAATATGATTTAAAACAATATCTGATGTTTGCACAAATCCTAAAAGTAGATATAAAGTTCCTGATTAAAGAAATGAGACAAAAACATTATACTGGTCATTTATTTACAAAGCACCAATATATGCAATATCACATACCTAGGAATGTAAAAGGTATGGGAACCTCTAGGATTAGCAATTCATTTTCATATTTATGCAGAAATACAGAAAATCTGAATGTGTTCACTAACTTTCAACCACCACTGTCATGCTGACGTTTTGAGAGGACTGTAAGTTTACCTGTGGCGAAAGCTATACCCAGGCAGGTGGTGAAGCCTGTGATGGCCAGGATGTCATCAAAGCTGCCTGCTGCCATCAATAGTGTGGGAACTCCTTGCTCTAAACCATAGCCCTCCTTCTGTAGCAGCAGCATGGAGGGAACCACCACTGCAGGAGATACAGCTCCAAGAACAAACCTGCCACAGGGAGTCGAATAAAACAAGTCCCTTATACACAGACCATTAGAAACACAACTGTATATTTTCATTGCAAACCTGTAATATCATATCATAGCTTTCTATAGCCAGAAACACTTTGTTTTGCTAGGTCAGATAATTTGGTACCACTTTAAAGTAAGACTACCCTTATAAAGAGTTTAGGAATAGTTTAAAATAGGTTTATTAATGGTTCTGTCATAAACACATGCATAAAAAGACCAAAATAACCTGTACCTTGCCAGATAGTAAGCTCTCACTCATCTATGCTGTTAAAGCTCAGATCTTGCTGGTTAGTGACCTTAGTGTTCATATTCATTGCATGCAACAGCTCATTGTTATTCGATTTATTCATGTTGTATAATTGCTTGTGGACTTTTAAAATAATTTTATGGTAAATAACCATTAACAAACTAGTTTAGTTCATAATCCTAGTCTAACCAAATGTATATTTCTAACCATAGTCTACATAGTCTTACTGTAAAGCAGATGTTATAGTTTCATAAAATGATTCACCAATTACACTAAATCTCAAATTTCAACATTATTCCATTTGACAACAAATACATAAACATGAACGAAAGGTTAGATTCCAATTCCAATGAAAGATTTGATTTTTCAAAAATTATAATCAATTATGATCAATAATAACATCCCAACATTTAAATGTAAACGTTACTTCACCACGTTCAGATCAAAGATTCATGTTTACGCTCCCAAACAAAAATTATACATAACGAAATGTCACTGGTGAGGTAAAAGTAGCTCTGCACACAAGCTAAGTTCAAGGAATTTGACAGTTATATTTCTGCCTGAGTTACTGGTGTCTCAACAATGTCTTACCCCAACATGAAGCCCCAGATCCAGGGCAGGTCCATGAAAAAGTGGGACACCAGTGCCACAGTGGATGCTTCTATGAGGCAGGGCCCCATGGCCACACGTACACACACTGCTTTCAGTTTTTTGAGGGCCTGCAAAATGAACACACACATGCACATACCAAGAGAAGAGAAGAGATGAAGACTATGAGTGCATTCAGATTGTCTTTATCAACAAGACGCTTTTATGGCATTCAGGTGGTCACTGCTATTGGTTCATTTATGAATAGGACCCAATCAGTACAAAAACTATATATACAAAAAGGCAAAAAATCCTTTGTAAAATGTATTTGAATGTTATACTTACTAGTTTTAGTTAGAGTGATTTGATTGCCAGTCCTCAACAGGACTCAACTCAAACAAGCAGAAACTCACAGACACATGTAGGTAAGCTTCTCAGATCTCTTTGGAATTTTGCTTTCCATTAATTACCTCTGCCTACCAATTTTGTATCTGTTCTCTCTGTGTTAACATATTATAGATAATAGATTATATACTACACTATATACTATACTATAGATTGGTTTGGGTACATTTCATATGCTGTGTTAGATTATGATATGGTGTTCTGTGCTCAAATGTACCAGAATTGCCTTAATTATGGACTTCCATTCAAATATAAATGCACATTAGGCTTCACAGTGGTATTCATTATCAGACAGTTGTGAGTTTAAATCCTGGCAATGCTGCTAGGTCATATTTTACTGGAACTTATCACTGATGCCAAAAAAACCATACATCAGCACTGGCCAACATTATCAGCCAAGCCCTAGAGAACAACATTTACATGAGTTGGCATGAACCAGAACCAGTTTGGGTGACTGTACATCTGGTGTGACAACACACTGGCTGGCGACAGGTCAAAACCTGCAAGTAAAGGTAACAAGGAACGTTTTGCCCCTATGTATTTAGCTACTCGAGTGCAACAGTTTTTGGGAAACTCAGAAATTCATCAGTCTACATGGACCATCCAAAGGCACCATGCATACTGGCACCCTGACATTACATGGGTAGAGTAAGAAAATAAGTATCATACCGATCCGTCCAAACCCAAGCCGGCTCTGGCCAGAATAATAGCCAGGGCGATGTTCCTGAGCGCGGCGGACCATCTAAAGTCAACATAGATCGCCTCCGTCACCACGGGAATGTTCCTCAGGAGCACCCCTGCCAGCAGATTTCCTAAGGACACACAAGCACCTACTGGTGAGAACTCTGGGCTTCTTATTTCACTCTTCTGATAAATTACAACCAGCCAGAGGGTGCAGAAAATAATGTTAACATTATTGATGATGCACTAATTTGGCAAGAAAAGTCTCACATAGCAAGCTTTAACAAGAATTCTGCCAACAACTAAAGGTTTTGCAAACCTTTCATTCAAAAGCAAGGCACAGCCTTGTACTAGTGTCAGAAAGACCTGAAAAAGCACAAATAAAAATGAAGACAATAAAGAAAATCCCTAGAGCAGCATGGGCTCATATATTCTCTCACTGTGTTAAATCAAGAATAAATGACTTTAGCAGTGTCCTTATTGGAAAATTCCAGGGAGTTTTGTTTTACTTGCATATCTCCAGGGAAATGAAGCCAAAAAGCCACTGGTTACACAACTTGTCCTAGTTTGCTAGTATGAAAATTGTGAGTGAGTGTAAATAATACTGAAAATGCTGAATATAAATCAGCACACACTGCCACTCCTAGTACTGTTATCTTAAAATCCCTGCCATCAGCACACACTCTGGCGTGAGTCATGGTCAGATTAAAGACCAGAAAAACCACTAAACATATGAGGGAGAAGAAGAGTGGGAGGGAGAGAACAAGAGTGTGTGTGAGAGAGAGAGAGAGAGAGAGAGAGAGAGAGAGAGAAAGAGAGATAGAGTGTGTATGAAGGTAGTGGAAGGGTCTTACCCAGTAGAGCGGGGATTGGTGGTAAATTGGGGAGGCGAATGAGCTCCACTAGCTTTCCCCCGGTGACGGCGCAAATAAAAATGGTGACAATGCCAAAAAGATTCCCTCCAGGGAGACACTCTTTCTCAGTGATGGACCACACCACCCCAAACAGCACTGCAGCCATGGACACTGCAAGGGCACACAAGCACAGCAGGGAGGTGTAAGGCTAAGGTTTTCACACTTTTTCCCCTGGCCCTGATCCATTTTCCTCCAATAAAGCTCCGTATATTTGTCCATGTGTGAAAGATGTTTTCGAGCCGGGAAGTGGTCCAGAGAACCAGGCACTGATTCTCCCAAAAACTGTGGTGTGGGTTGCACTTCAGATGAACCCTGGCGCTCTCCGCAGCATGCGAGAAAGTTGGTTGTGAAATGTGGTTCGTTTATTTTATTAAGTTTCTCTGTGTTTCAAGTTGTGTAATGGCAAAGAAAGAGGCTGAAGATGATATGAGCTCCTGCTTTGAGTTTCATGAAAAATGCAGCTCGTGCCAATTGACGGCTAAAACATTTCTAAGTAAAAACTCTTTGTTACAACGTGAAAACCCCTAAATCTGAACCGGATACTTTATGCACTTAAAACAGTGTATTTGTCAATAGCTCACCTGCTACCTCAGGGGTATTAGACCCTGGAGGACTAGAGTGCAGCACAGGTACGTGTTTTCTCTACTTAAACACAACTGAGTAGTGGTTGTGTTTCAGTAGGGAAAGATTAAGCTATGCTGGACACCGGCCCAGGAGCATCAAAGCTGAATATTCCTGTCCTACCTCATAACCTTCTATCCTAACACATATCAGAGATTTTTAAGATTACAGGTGTGTCCTTCTTCAGTCCTGGAGGACCTTGCTTCCCCACAATTTGCTTTTGTATGTAGATATTTTATTAGGATTAAAAACTGATGTAAAGTTACTGCTTGGTGTACAGTCAGACAGAATTACATGTCAAATATATTTTTGCCATGTTGCCATGAAGATTCAGCATATACATCAGATGTGAAAGTCATTATGTAACTCAGTGGTTGCCAGTGGTCCTTAATCCCCCCTGCTCTTCACATGCTTGTGTTTTCTGTGCCCTCAGCACCAATTAACCCAATCATCTTATTAATACATCTTTCCTGTGGTTGAAGCGGGTCTGTTAGCGGGTGTGCAAGGTTCAAAACCTATGGAACAGTAAACTGACCATAATAACAAATAACACCTTAAGCCAGTTTTTCTCTTGCGTGTCCTCACCTTTTGTGACTTTGACTCACCTTTGGTAATGATGGAGGCGAGCAAGCCCCTGGGCGGGCAGGGGCACTTTCTGCGCAGCCATCCGCAACATTTGTGTGGTGGGTCAGTGTTGGTGCAGGCATCTACAGAGTGCACCACTCGTGGAATGAACACCGTCTCTTCAGTTACGGTGGTGCTCGGGCTGTCAGGACGTCTGACCACCTGAAGTGTCTGGTTGACGGAGCGGCGATGCTGGACAGAAACCAAAAGACAAAGAAAACAAACACAGGCATTAGACCAAAACAGCTCTTCAGGAAACAAAGCAGTGAACATAGGGCTGAAGAATGTGTTCCCTGAGCAGGACAGTGTCTATAGCAAACATGTTGATACCTGTAAGTGTCATTAAATCATACAGCAGGATGGAATCAGAAAACGTGTTATCAGGTTATACAGACAGAGGTAAAACTTTCTGTTTGTTCTGCTTTTTCTGTTCTCACACCACTGCTTCATGCACTGCTCACCATCTGATAGCATTTTACAGGCTTTGAATATTCATTGGTATTTCTGAACAAGAACTTCAGTAATATTAATAAATAAATGAATAAATACTTTTTTAATTGCAGTATAAAATATCACAGCATACTGCATATACCATTGTGGTAACACGTTTATATACACACAAAACACAGCATATATATCACGGCAGCATTGGACTTTCAAAAATTTCTGCTGTTGTTCTTTCGTCTGTGGCAGAATAATGAGACCATATATTTATAAAAAAAACAACACACAAATTTGATGCACAAATGCAATTTTTAAAGTAAGAATTATGCATATGTGGTCAGACATGTATATACACCTACTTAGATAATGAATTTAGTGATGGTGACAGTGCTCAGATGTATTTAACCTAATGCCAATGTCTCTTAACTCCCTGTTAATGATCATGATTGACTGTAGCATGACTACAGCTAGTAGTCTGCACAGCTCCTCTGTGCCAGCGTAAAAAGGGCTCATTTGACATCACTTATGGGACTGAGCAACTTGTTACAATGGGGAAGTCCATGGAGCTGAGTGCAGATCTGAAAAGAAGCATTGTGCTCTTACACAAGTCAAGAATATCTGACTTGTGTCATTGGGCAGTGGAGGCCTAGTGGTTAGGACATTGTCCTTGTGATGAACTGAAGGTCGCAAGTTCAAGTGCCGGCCCGGGCACCACTGAGGTTCCCTTGAGCAAGGTACCGCCTGCTACACTGCTCCCCGGGCGCTGTTGGTAGCTGCCCGCTGCTCCACATGTGCACGTGTGATGGGTTAAATGATGAGGTCTGGAAGAAGATCCGAACTGTCACCATCAGCTAAGAGGAAGGACGCCTGGATAATCAGAGACAAGCCAAGAATGGCCAAGGTACAGGACTGCCATAAGCTGAAAACTGCGTGAACACCAGTGTCAGTCTCCACAGTCAGGTGAGATTTCATCCAAGAAAGAACGGCCTTCACAGGTCCTGTCTTCAAACCACTGTGAACATTTGTGAACTGTGTTTAATTAACAGGTACATTCCAGTAAATCAACCAATCTGGCTGAATTCTGTCAAGAACAACTGTCAAGAGTCTAAACAGAATTCTCCCAAAGGATTGTTGATGGCTCACATCTGATCAAGATGAAAATTGAACACTGAATCAAAAGTTATGTCGGATCTGTGTATAATTTGGACTTTGGACTAAAAAAGGGGTCACCAGTCTTACCAAAAAAGGGCAGGTGTGGCTGCAGGGTTTCGTTCTGGCCAAGCAGGAGCTCGGCTTATCTTGTTAATCAGTTGTCCGCAATCACCTGATTAAACAAGTGGAATCAGAACTTCTGCTTGATTTCAGAGAAAACCTGCAGCCACACCAGCCGTTTTTGGACTGATGACACCTGTTATAAGCACAAGAGAAAACATGTCAAAATGTGAGCTAAGCTGTACTGTCACAGCATACACTGAGAGACGTGTGCTACATAGACACAGAAAATGGACATTTTATGTCCAGAAGTTTCCAAACGTTGTTTCTAACTAGAAGATTCAGCTACTTTTATGTGCACTTACTGGCTACGCCAACTATGTTTTCTAGAGTGATGAAGCTCCATCCAATAACACTAGACTGGCTGATTTTACTTGGCATTTGTAATCCAATGTTCCAACATTTAGTGTATAGCCTTTCCAGAAGAGTGGAGGCTGTTACCTCAGCAAAGAGGGGAAACCCCCCTTATAGACCAACTGGTGTCTACACACTTTCGGGGATCCTGTGTACATCACTGAGTAACCTACCTCTGCATGATTTCCCACCACTTGAGGTTCATCTTCAGTCCTCTGTGAACAGAGGGAGCGGGAAGAATGCGGTCTAGACTGGACATCGTCCATGGCACGGCAGGCTTACTTCATCCTTTGGGTAGTACACTGGCCAGTGGCGAACTGCATTCCCTCTACTACCCACTAACTGGGCGTCCACTCCTGCTGGCTGCAAAAGCTGCATAAACAAAAGGACGTGAGTCATTTGTCAGCGGCTGGAAGCTTTATATCAAAGGCAGAAACTCCATCAAGATCAGCTTGTTTACACCCTACCTGACTGTGCTAAATGCCTGGGACATATCTGGACATATTTTTATTTGCATTGACAAGACATCAGCACATGCTCAGTGTTGGGGAGTAGTGAACTACATGTAATGGAACTAGTGAACTACACTTTGCAGTAACTTGTAAAATCACAAGTTTCCTCATGATTGGATTAAATCAAAATGTTTTAGCCAGCGATCCGCTAAATTTTTGATACCTTCAAATTTGCCACAAAGTGATTCGGCTGGGTGTCTGCAGTCAGTAGAGAAGGCGGAATTTCACACAATCTGCTAAATTTCCATCAACTCACACATGCAGACGCATTATAGTGTGAAGATTTTATTATTAAAGGTCAAATGCAGCAGTGTGGCCATAAGCAAAAGCAGCTTCTCAGTACAAAACACTGCTCACAGTAAAATGAGGGAAAAATAAATTGTGGAGTGAGCACATCAATTTTCGTGTGTCACTTTGATACATTGGATTGTGCGTGAGATGGGTCAATGCATCAATACAGACTGTCATTGTTTTGCTATTTTTTGTGTAGCTGACTACTGAAACCCCAAACCTAAAAGAAAAAGAATTATTTGTCATTATATCACTGATTCTTTCCAGTAATCACGCTCCCCTTTGACCCCATTTCCAACAGTCACCCCTGTTAAAAATGTGTGCTTAATATATATGTTGAAGAGATGAGCTACAGCAGAAAGTTTGATGTTGAAAACTGAAGACTATTTTGGCTTTATACTTCAGTACAGTACCTGATTATGGGGGTGTCTGTTCTTTACTTGAGTTTTTCTTATTCTGTCTATTTTCACTTTTACTTCACTACATTTGCTGAATTAACTGCATACTGTCACTCCAATACATTTTCAATGGCCAGTGTTTTTTACAAAAATCAGATGAAAACTGATTCAGGTCTATGACACTAGGGTTGCAGAATTCTGGGAATTTTTTAAAGTTGGAAACTTTCCATGGGAATTTATGGGAATTAATGAGAATTTATGGAAATTAACTGGAATATATGGGAATTAATGGGAATTAACTGGAATTAAGTCAAGTTGGCTTTTATTATCATTTCAACCATATACAGTTTACACAGTACACGGTGAAACGAAATAACGTTCCTCCAGAACCACAGTGCTACATGAAACACAGGACCACAAACACTACACAACTAACAACATAAAGTGCATTGTGTGGAGGATGTGCAAACATTGCAGGACAGTGCAAAGGTACAAACAAAGACAGTGCAACAGTGACCATTTATGGGAATAAACTGGAATAAACCAATGTTGGGAACATAAAATATAGTTGGTAAAAAAATATATTATAGCAAAATCTTGGCTAAAAGAATCAGTTTTAAAGCAAATACAGTTGAGTATCTATGTTTTTCCTCAATCAAAGACATATAGCATACTACTTACTGCAGGGACTATTGAATACACACATTTGAGCCCAAGGACATAAAGTCAAGTACGTTTTGATGATATTATGAGGTAGATAATCTTTGATCTTTGGTGTTAATATTAAATCAAATTGTATTTATACAGTAGCTAGCTAACTGCTAAACCAGATATGCTAAATGTTCTCTAGATAGTTCTGTGCAACTGGCTCCCGCCTTATGTTGCCATCCAATGTGCACTGAAATTCACTGGAAGAATTTTTAATGTTCTCCAACCACCTTACATTCCCCCAACCAGGCCTGCATCTAGTCATTTGCTGGATTAAGAGTTCAACAGAGTACAAACAAAGGTCAAGCGAACCATTGATAAACCAGACTGCATTTCAGTCTCTGATGGGTGTTCGAATGTTTGGACACAAGGAATTATAAACGACATTGTCGCTGCCCCTCAACCTGTATTCTACAAGAGCACAGACACAAGGACAATTAACACACAGACTCTGAGCTGAAAGCATAAATGAGTTTTTGCACTTGTTAAAGACAATGCTACAAACATGAAGATGTCCTGGAGACAAGAGGAGGAAACCTACACTCACATAACCACTGGCTGTGCAGCCCACTCTTATTTGCACTGCCCCCTAGTGGCTGTTTCAGCCCTGAAACGAGCACAATTGTCATTCAAAACAACAGAATCTGTAGTTAATCTACAAAATAAAACACCATAAACTTCAACATTACTCTATTCTCTGACCTCCAGAGCACATGCCTACCAAAATTGAAGATTCTATGTGTTTTCATTCTTTAATAATCTCCAATTTGTAATCTTTCCAAAATTCCCGATCTAAAGTTCCCATGGAAAGTTTCTGGAAATTTACAAAAAAAGAAGGGTTGATTAAGTGAAGTGACTCTTTGTCATTGTGAACGCACTCAAGCACCACAACGAAATGTGTGACCTCTGCATTTAACCCATCACACGTGCACACATGGAGCAGCGGGCAGGTACCAACAGCGCCCAGGGAGCAGT
>JBBPDA010108734.1:0-10870 GCA_037974385.1 Arnoldichthys spilopterus | reverse complement strand
GCCATAATCATCAAAATTATAACAAATAAAGGCTTGAAATATCTCGCTTTGCATGTAATGAGTCTATATCATATATTAGTTTTACCTTTTAAGTTGAATTACTAAAATAAATGAACTTATATGAACACGATATTCTAATTTTTCAAGTTTCACCTGTAAATATGCAGAGTGCAGTGAGTAAAATAAAATCCAATTTCTACATGAACACTACTATAATGACATGTGCCAAGGTCAAAAATCAAAGCAATTGCTAAAGTTGTAAGTGATTAGTGTGTAAACGTGTAGTACAGGCTCGAAAATACTGCAGATGAAAAATGAACACAGAGCAGCCAGAGCCTCCAAGCATCCCTAGACCCAAACAAAATGCCATTGCTGCCAAGGTAGTGCCGTACACATGCTGGAAAACACACTGCTTGCTTCTTCTCCCAAGGCCACACTACAGAATGTGTTTATCTATCCCCTAAGGGCCTGAGCGTGTGTGTGTGTGTGTGTGTGTGTGTGTGTGTGTGTGTGTGTGTGTGTGTGTGTGTGTGTGTGTGTGTGTGTGTGAGCCAAGGACGGATACAGACAGAAAGAGATGCACAAGAGTGGTGAGGAATGGGGAGCAGGGAATACAGAGGGAAGCATAAGTAATGGAGAGAAAACTACTGAATCCAAGTAGAAATGAAACAAAGACATGTAGAGGTTGTATCCTTACACTAATTGATGCCAGTTGAGGCAGGAACTGATACTGATTATGTTAATGTCTGCAGAATGTAAAGATTTGCATAAAATGTTTCAAAAGGTAGGGTGACAGCTAAGTGAAGAGACACCTTATACTAGCAGCTTAGAGAGAAGTTTTGATTCTAAACAGCTAAGGGGTCACACATAAAGTGTCTTTGGATTGGAATAACTGACACTGCACACAAGACAACAACAACAAAACAACAAAACTTACAGTTTTTGTCACAGCAACATAGTGCTATGGTACCAACAAGGCAGCAGAATGCAGCATAACAAATTACCTTATCTGCTATGAAGAAGCAAGAGTTTGTTACAGTAAATTGCTTTTCAACTTCTCAACTGAAAAAGGTCAGAATTGTTCTTTGCTGTCATTATGATAAGCAGAGATAAGATTTCTCCATAATGAGCATGCATTATGCGATGGCTGTGATGATCATTTACATTCTGACTTAAACAAATGCAGACTAAGTTCAATTGTGAAAGTAAAATTTCACTACATCCTACTTGCATTCAATTGAGTGACTTAAGTCATGTTATCAAAATAATAAATACAAAAAAGCCTTTGCAATGGTTGATATGCTTTTTAGTTACACTATTTTGTTAACAATATATGGGCATAAAATTAACACAACCAACTGTGCTTGGAGTCTGCTGGGATGACTTTCCACTAGATGTAAGAACACTGATACTGGGTGATAAGGTCTGCCTCACAACTGGCATTCCAATTCATCCCAAACTTTATGGACCTGGCTTTGTACACAGGGGGGCACTGTCATGCTGAAAAAAGAAAGAGCCTTGCTCAAACAGCTGATACAAGTTGATGCACACAGTTATCTAGAAAGCCACTTTTGCTATAGCATTAAGGTGTTCCTTCACTGAATGTAAGAGGGCTAAGATGACAAACAAATGAAAAACACCCTTAGTCCATTATTCAACCTTTACTCTACCAAACTTTACTGATGTCACTTTTCATCTAGGTAGGTTATGTTCTCCTGTATGATGGCATCTGTTTGGAACCCAAAAGTAAGCATTGCAATCAAGGACAGATCATTTTGGCCTAGCATTGGCCTAGCTATTGTTGCTAACAGCACAAACAGTTGACAGGGGCAACTCTAGCAGGAGAGAAATTTGGTGAAATGACTTGTTGGACTGGTGCCATCCTATGACAGCGTCATGCTAAAAGTTGAGCTCCTTAGTATGACTCATTCTCATTACTTATCTATAAGGGTACTAGAAGGCTGTATGCTTGATTGCATATATTTGCTAGCAATGACTACCACTGAAATAGCCAAACTTACTAACCTGCACTGCTGCTATGTTAGCTCATATCTCCTGTAATAATAATTATCGAAACTTCAGACACTGAACATGAACTGGCAAAGGAAAGTTCTATTTTCACTTAACTGTTGCAATAAAAGATATACCCATGAAAATGCAAGAAATTTTACAGTTAGAAGATAAAAAAAGTGAAAGTGATAACACTCACTGGTCCTAGGGTTTTCATTTGCTTCTTGCAATATTTGATATATTCTTTATTTTTATTGGGCAGTACTGATCAATTATCAATGGAAAAAGCAAAATACAACTTAAGTGGATGTATAGGGAACTGAAAAAGAAACATTAAGGAACCATTCAATCATTTCCTTAAAGATAGTGTACATGCATGTGTAATAAGATAAAATTATTTAAAAAAAATTCAGATTTACAACTATTATACTGTTATCAGTATTAATTATATAATCTCAAAAGACGTACACAGGTTCAGTGGTCATTTTAGATAGTAAATGAAATGGCTATATACATGACTATATACATGACATCCCCACTGTAAAGAAATCAGTACATTTCTCTACAATGCACCATTTTACAGCACATCTTAGCAGCTGAACTAGCTGTATAAAAATTATCTGAGTTTCTTTTAAAAAGGAAAGTTTTTTTAAATTCCCCCCTTGCCTTTTGATGACTGGTGTCTCCTTTGTATTTGGTATCCTATTTCATTTACGCACCAACAATTATTTGCTGTACTGACATACATTTAAACAAGAGTGCCAAAGCTATGAATGACTCTTTTCTTTCTCACCTTTCTCTCCTTCAACCCCATCTATCGCCTCTCAATAATGGACAGTCATAACACACACACAGTAACCAAGCCTTTTCCACATTCCACAGTCACCAGCGTGACCAAAAGGTTGTCTCTGATGCTTATGGTGGGCCATTCAGTGAAACTGAGTGCTTGAGCTGCAGGTTAATATGTGTAATGGTTAAAGAACTATACTTCCTCCATCAGTCAAAGGTAACACCTGGTGAGTGTGTGCAGCCGAGGAAAAGGAGAGGCTTTCCTGACTTTTTGACTTTTTCAAACTGTGCCTTCAAAGCAAAAAGGATCAGAAACACCTAGACTACTACCACTATTTGCAAGTCTGAGGGTTGACGAAAAAGTCTTTCTTGCTCTCCCTTTCCTCTGTCTGTTAGGGGTAGATAACCCCTGCTGCTTTGGTATGAAGCCTGAAATATTGCTCTCATTAATCCACTGTGGCTTTTGTTCTCTACCTAAATGCATTTCTCACCTAAGAGAGATGATGTGTCTGGCCTAAAATTAGTTGCCTAAATCTGGAGCCTAATTTCAAGAGACTTTTTTCCTTTCCCTGTTCCATCCGGACAGCGTATTGGAAAGGTCTGAATAAATATGTCCCATGAAAAATGTGCTGAGGAAAATTGAGGTTGAAGTCATTTTAAAAAAGTCTAAAAGCATACATCGCAACTGCCGGTGCATTAAACCTCTGCTGCTGCTTCACCAAGGCTCAAAGAACCCTGGGGAGAGAGCCTCTATTCCAGCTAAGCTAAAGTGCTCTATCTCTCTCTCTCTCTCTCTCTCTCTCTTCTTCCCAAGTATGCTGACCCACACTGCTGCCGTAACCTGAATGGACATCTTGGGATGTAAACAACTGAAATGCACAGAAGAGGCAAACTGTCACTTCATTAACACGCCACAAATCTCACAAGGCTAAATCACAAGCTATGCTAAATTCTCACTGCACACCTGTTGGCTGACAGTTTCAATCTCTGTGCAAATGCACCTGCTAAAGCCCAAGCAGTATGATGAACACTAATGATTCCTTTTTTTTAGAGACAAAGGTTTTTGGGTAGCATAATTGTACGCTATACATCAGAACGTGCCAAGACAGCCCTTCTAAGGAATTCAGTTACTTCAAGGTGCATCTATTGAATGCCCAGGTGTTAAAAGGAGCTAACATAGCTTGTATAATCTTCTACATTCTCCTAAGGAACCAAAAGATTAAACTGAAACAGCCACACATGACCCTAAGATTTACCAGTCAGGGAATTTCAGGCACAGCAAGCTTACAAATAAAAAATCTGTATTGGGCAAAAGTAGCATTACAGTGGCAGACTGGCAAAGGTTTTTCATTTGTCTTGAAAAGAAAGGAGCGTGGAAAATCTTGCAATCCTTTATTGATGAGCTCCAGTGAGTATCAAATGTAAGAACGACACCTCAGACAGGCATTACATCATCAGAAAAAAAAGGGCTCAGAAGGCTCTTCATTTGCACTTTAAACATTGGGGCCTGCTTGGGAAAAGTCTGTTATCAGTTAATCAGGGAGATTAATCTGAGCTTAAATAGAGATGAAGCTGAAATCATCTAGACATCCAGTTTAGGCATAGATATGAGCAACATGGCTGAAGAGAATGAGCAATGGCCTGTGTAATTTCACATGCTGTGACTAGAAAATGCTGTGGTTCAGCTGGTGACACACTGAAGTTAAACTAAGTCAGCCCATCTTTGCTGCACAGAGATAGAGTTTCAGTCAGGCATGTCACCAGACACATACACAATGACAAGTGTGTGGTGTCATTGAGCTTTGTGTTGCTGTCTTTTATGTACGTGTGGACTCTCACGTAGACACATACACATGTCAGGCGAATGGTTCTTCTCCTGCTCTAGATGGATTATGTGATGTGTCTGGGGATCTGGAGTGTGTTTGTTATTCTTAGTTTAACTCAAAGCTTTATTCTTCATACTGATTTTCTTAACTCACCTCTACACCTCCAGCAAGTTCTACACTCTTACACCCTTAGTAAAAAAGGGTTCTATTCTGTAATAAAGGGTATACAAACATATGCACAGTGTATTTTATTGATGTCAGAACAAAACCTAGTGTCACAGAAAAGTAAATTTTCAGGACTTTCTCAGCCTTCAATGTAAATAGTTTTGGGACCCAAATTCTTTTAGAACAAAATCCGAAATGGCAAGTACTAAGTACTTGTAAAAAAACAGAGTTTTGGTTTTGTTTATCAATTACTAAATGTGAGAATCTTTTATTATTTTAAACAAAGGACACATATCTTCAAGGACATACACAGCTATCTAGCAGGACCTGTCTGTGTGACTGCACAACATGGTGTCTATTTGTTTTAATATAAGTTAGCATGCATTGTATGAGATGGGCCAGGTTAAACGTCAAAAATGTGGCTTCACTTTAGAAAAGAAAACTACAGTGAGACAAAGTGCTGTGCATACCAATGGAAAGCTAATTAGCTAATAAGTCAGGCTGCACATCAAATCTGACCATTTAAAGCACCAGTCTACACAACGTTCTAATAGGCAATAACAGTTAAGCTTAGCAAAGTGAAAACTGAGGAGTGTCACAAAGTAATAACAGCATCTATGCTGTTTTTTTGTTGACAGTGAGGATAGTTACTAGTAAAACATATGACAAATAAAGACACACCAGAACACTAAAATAGTCTCTTCAAAACAACTAGCAGTCAGTTTAATTAACTGCTCGTAATTTTATCATTTTATATACAGAAAAAAATTGTTATTTTGAAGAAATAATGTATGCTGTATAATGTACGTTTTCTCAAGCATGACTTGCGTGTGTAAATGAAAAAATGCTCAGTCTCCACATTGGGTGTTCCAACACATTCAGAATCATTATTCATTTTGCCGTTAGCATTGTTGCTATCAGGCGTGCTTGTGAATGTGTATTTTAAAGGTTAATTTTTAGGGTTTAATACATCTCTGTAATGAAGTACAGTGCTAATAATGGGTACTTTCAAACCAGATGGACATTTTATAGCTTATAAAACAGTTGGAGAAAGCTGCACTTTTTTTGTGTTTGCACTGCAGGAATTGGGAACAATTATAGTTTTTTAATATATATGCACTTTTGAGGAACTTAATTAGGTCCTACTCCGGTGTAGGTATTTTCTCGCACTAGAGGCACCATCTAAGTGAACAGTAATTGGCCCAGATGAAAATGTATAGGGACTGCAGCCACCATCTTTAAAATTTGCAAAATGTTAGCTGTGTAAACAAATGCTCTTAGCACTAAGAAACTCGGGGGAAAAAACACAAATGGACTGACTGTGAAGTCTTTATTATTACTAAGAAGAGGAAATACAGGGCACTATGAGGGCATTATACCAGCCATTGGTTGGCTTATATCAAGTCAGTGTTCCTACTGGCTGTGTGAATACAAAGACAAAAAAAATCTCCTGCGAGGTTATGTAGATCTCAGGTTAGCTTCCAACGTAGGTAACTCGTCTCGACAACTCCCTAGAATCACTTGGTCAGAAAACACCTGTTATCTATAACATTCTCTTTTGACCCTGGACGTCACACATTTTCTTATACCCATTTGTATAGAGTGATGAATTATGATATATAATACCCAGTAGGAGCTTGGAACCCACTTCTCTCACATACACCCACACAAAATTGTAGAAGATGCTCTACTGTAGCTAAACATTGCTAAAGCACATCTTGGACTCTTCATGTTTTTCAGTATACTGGAATCATTCGGTCCCCGCAAAGAGCTCACGTAAAAATCCGTTAACCCACATGCGAACAAACGCGCACACACGCACTGTTACTGTAGCTTTGAAACAGCGAGGCTTGGCCAAACCCTAATCACCTGACCCAAGAAACCTTCGCGCTCACCAAGTCGAGCAGCAGGGTGAGGTAAGGTAATAACTGTACAGGACAAGTCACGCTGGAAACCAACCTAACACACACACTTACAGAACTAAACACCACTAACGGATATCAAAGCACGTCAAGACTGCGCTTCATTTTCTCGGAAACATCAGCTTAAGCGCCTCCACAGGCTGCAGTCCGCGCAGTGTCGTGTGCGATGAGGAGTGCAGACTCATAAATCATTTATAACTCTGTTACTCCGAAAACAGCGAGACAAGTACGGTAAAGTCGAATAAAAAGTTTGTTGTTAATCCTACTCTGCCGTGAAGAGATGTACCCTTACCCGCAAACGAAGAGAGCTCGCCTTCCTCTTCTTTTCCTCTTCTCTTTCTTCCTCTGTTTTCTTAGCTCGCACTCTCGTGTAGCATGTTGCGTGAAACGCGTTTCTTTTTGTAACTCGGGAAGAGAGGCTGATACAGAGATAGAGTGAGTGTGCGCGCGCCTCGGCTATACGCACGCGCACATCCTGTAACTGCTGCAGCAAACCGTGGAGTATAAGGCAGGAGCGCGTGGGACAAATACGCAAACACACTCATACAGAGGAAACAAGTGGAGAGAGAAGAAGTGGAGGTTGAGGAGGGGGAGGAAGAAGCGAGCACCCTTCAGTCCTCAGAGCACAGAACGAGTGAGACTGTGTGAGGGATGGACAAAAAGAGAAAGAGAGAGGGGAGGGGTTAGCCTGTGTGAGGCTGTGCATTGGGTTTATGCACGTACAGTACGTACTTGCAGGTGTGTATGTGTGTCTGTGTTTTTGGTCTTGGGTTCTTGGAGTGCTTTTCGAATGAGTTGGCTTGGGTAAGAGTGGATTGAGTACTGAGCAACCAAATGTTTCCATAATGACAGGAAAACATGAACATTCAATTCAGTAATTAGGTAATTCACCAGTAAATATTATAACAGAATGATCTGTGTGTGCATGCATGCATGTGTGTACAGTCCTGTGTATTACTGAAATTGTGAAAACTGCTAAAACTCCCAATTTTGTTGAAATGTTTTATGAACATGTTGTGAGGACTCTTTGCCAGCCTCTTAAAAAATGTAGTTTTGTGGGCACACTTTACAAATGCACTGAAATCTGTAAAAGCAGGTTATTTCCAGAGACTTCATGGTGAGTGAGTGGGTGTGTTAATGTTTTTTTTTTATGTGACTGGCACAAAACCATATGAAAACATCTGAGGGTGAAGAAATATTTGACTGGAGAAATGATTTTGGAACTTATGCTGGCCAACAGCTAAATCATCAGTCAAGAAGCTGCGGTAGAATCGTTTGTTTATAACCAAAATCTGAAACGGCTATGTGACCACATCATGTCCTGTGTCCTGCACACTCCTCCCAGGCTCCACCCCTCACCCAAAGTACATGGTGCATGTCTACTAGAAAACCTCCTGCTTTGAGCTAGATGTGTAAAAGGGCTGCCCCAGACAATATCCAGACCTGAGTGTCTAGACCTAAAAAGATTTCAGGTTTGTGGAGTCTACTAAAGCTAACAAAACAATAATGTGTGGGTGTGTGTGTGTGTGTGTGTGTGTGTTTCTGCTCCAAAAGCAGGAGGGACAAGGTCAGGAGCTGCAGCACTAATGAACGACGGGCTTGTTGAGATTCTGACAGCTGGACTAAGCTGCACACACACTTATAAAACCTTCAAAGAGCTCCTGTCCTGATTCATGCACAAGCATCCACTTCCAGTCTGTACATCGTCAGGCTTCACTTAGTCTGTCAGTACACATTTATATGTATGCATAGCATGACGACATTCTAAATAAGAGCATCAGAATCATGTAATAACATTAAAAATAGAAGTATTCTATAAAATTAATGAAAGAGTTCTCATAGCTGCACAGTAGTATTTCTTATGTCACATATCACATTTCTTAATACTGTTAAGAATAAATATCACTTAAATAAACTTAAATAGCAATGTAAGTCACAAAAATAACTGACATTGTCTATAGAGATTTTACTAGTGCAAATTTAACTTTATAATTTTAGTATGCAAACATTGACAACATAAGGTACTACCTTTACACTGCAGCTGTATATACACACTATAAAATAGTGCTGTAAAAATAAAAGGACAAAAAGAGTAAAAAGATTTTTAAAAATTAAACATCCTTAACTGAGAATAAAAGTCTGTTCAGAGTCATATTTAGTGTTGTTATAACAATTTCACCATTAGAATTTTAAAACACTGTCACGATCCGGGTGTGTTTGGCAGCAAACGCAGGCAGGCCTGACGGTAAAACATGAGGGTTTATTGAACATAAAGGGGGGAGACACAGGGACACGGACCGCAACAGCTGTATGACAAGCAAAAACCAACATTGGACGAGGAAGGACGTTCATGAAAGCCCTTGACTAATTGCCCACAGCTGAGCCGGGCTACGGGCGGGGCCAGGACATCCTCCTGACAAACACAAGAGAATCTGTGACCAGAAACCACAGCATATTCTTATGAGATGAATTACATGCTCCAGCAGTGTGGCTCTTTACAAACACAAATACAAATCATTTCATACTCTGATCTGAAATGTGTCAACCTACTGCATGATCAAATAACAAAAATTATTTGGCAGAGGTTCACATGTTTTTTTCTTTTTTTATTACTAATGCCAAAAATTTGAATATTTATCTTAAAACAGCAGCAAAACACAAAAAGAGAGTGAAACAAATATATAAAATAAAATGCAATGTTATTTTGAACAGCTGCAATATACCTGAACTTAAAAAAGCAATGAGGTTCAGAAGTTTAGAAAATGCTGAAAATGTCTTTAATGATTTGTAATTATTGTTAATCTTAGCAAAAGACAGCTGAAGTTTTAATGTGGTTCAGCTTTGTTTTATGTTAAATTTATTGTATGTAGAAACATTGTTAGGTCATGATTTGATTTGGTTTAATGTGTGGGGTGGGGTGTTAATTACATTTATAGCATTATTCAGACACCAAAACTTACAAAAGTATGTGTATGTTATTTTTTCAAGTTGAACACAGTTTTACAGTGTCTTTTTAGTGCCATCCAGATCTATTGTGACTCTTTAAAAATGTTTAAATATGTGTTTGTAATTTTTTGTTTTACAGGTACTGGAGAACTGCTCTTTTTTCATTCTGGAATATTGTTTGGAAGCAAAAGGGCTCCACGTGTCAGACAAACCAACAACATAATCAATCAATCACATGTTGATTGACATTGAATTGGGTCAGTTTTGGGAGGGAAAACATCATTCTAGACTCTTCTAGCAATGTCACTGACTGTGAATATGAACAGCAGGCATAACCAGTGAGATTCTGTCAGATGATAAAGAGAAGCAGCTCAACACCACTCTTTACTGAAGGGGTCACTACATACAAAATAAAATATGATAATAGGTTTGTTAAAAACTTCCCCCAACTTCATCTGCTTTTAATCTAGAGTGGCCTAAAAGGCTATTAGCATTTCAACATTTCAACTTCCAAAAGGAAGCTAGCAGAAATAAACATCATCAATGGTGTTTTGTCTTTGTTTTTTGGCCATGTTTTTATATGTATGTGTAACCCACACCAGATTTATGTTAAGTTAGTGGTGGTAGGTGTGGTAGGGGGTATACCACTTTAAATTACTGGTGTACAACAAGTTGTTGTAGGTGTTGCAATTCAGTTGGATTTGCAGCAGTATCACTTTACGACATAGGGGGCAGTGCGTGATCAGACCGTGTGTAGTTCTGATATGCAGAGAGAAGCGGGAGAATGCGCTTAATTAATTCTAATTGAACTCGTTGCTGTCTCGCCCCTTACCATTATTATTTCCGAATAGGACGGTGTTGGGCAAATGACCACTTGGACATCTTGGTGCAACATCAGCTCTGCGGACGGCTTGTGGTGTGTAGTACGGTTGCTACCATTCTCGTCTGGTGGAAGTGATTCCTCAGGTTTTCATGACATTCAGAACTCCATTGGAAGGACAACAGGTTACCAATTTTTCCATGCGTGAAAGTTTTTTTTAGAGGCCTCTTAAATATTTTTTTATACTGGATATCTTATCATCAGTGCTCCATGGGCATCCTTTGCGCATGAAATGGGACAATGCCAAGAGCCAGAGAGCAGACAGACAGGCTATTCCGACCGTCTGCTAGCTGCGTAGAGTCGTCACCAAGGTTAGAATATATTCAGACCGT
>JBBPDA010108733.1:0-10871 GCA_037974385.1 Arnoldichthys spilopterus | reverse complement strand
ACATATACACATATATATATATATATATATGCAAGGAATGTTTAAAACAGTGTCAACTATGTCTAATAATAAGCAAGTCATGTTATATACATATTGCTATATATTTGTATATTGCATAAAGATAAGTAATAAACATCAACTATACTGTATTTTCCTTGCCAAGACATCATTGTCTCATATCTTGAATTCAAAATAGAATTAGCTACAACATTTCTAATTTAAAACATCAACCATAAACCACTGTTATCCATCAAATAAATTTTTTTATTCTAATCATAGTCTTACTACATGTCTCCTGCCATGGTCAAATCAAAGGCACTGTGGATACTGAGTAGATCACCCCCAACTTCCCTGCAGTAGTCAAGAGCTTCAGACCATGTCTTCTCTTGGCCCCTCATCACTCCAAATTGCTTTAAGAGGGAGAATGAAACACAAACCCAAATCATTGCTGAGAATTAAATGGATTAAAAAAAACACCCAAATGCATTCTACCAGCCTCCATTCTACCAGTCTCCATAACACATTTTAATCTTAGTTTGTCATAAAAGTGCTACCAATAGTTTTCCATGCATAATTCAGATCTTTCTCAGCCTGCTCACTGTCTGCCTCTCATTATGTTATTGTTATAACTAATTCATGTTATACCTTAAAACAGAGATCTCTGTTCAGGACTGGAGTCCAACCCTGGCTGCAGCTGAGAGCAGGAGTGGTTGGGGGTGCTGGAGTTGTGATTACTCCCTCAGCCTTCTGCTTGCAGAGGTATTTCTCTGCATTAGTGCAGTTAAGCACATCCCATAATCCAGCAAGAACTCCTGTTGTTATGGCAACACAGCCTTGTTTCCCCCCTGTGTTTAAGAGAAAGTTTTGATGTTTTTATCTACTAAAACTAAGACACATTTGGCAGAAGGCTTAACATAGGTCTCAGGTCATTCTACACTAATTTCTGACACAAAACGCTAAGAATATTTCACTTTAAATCAACTGGCTTCAGCATCAATAAGACGTGTATTTATTGGAAGAATATTGCTATCGCAATGCCAATAACTTATTTAAATAAATGATATTTTCTATATTTGTCCATATTTTAGAATACCTAGAGGTAGCCTAGTGGTGAGCCTAGAGGTAGAGGTAATGAACTTGCCCATGTGACTGAAAAGTTGCACTTTCAAGTTCTAGCCCAAATACCACTGAGAAACTATGAAGCAAGGTACTATTACTCTACACTGCACATTGGATGCTGTTGATAGCTGCCTGCTGCTCCACGTGTGGATGGGTTTAATGCAGAGATTACGTTTTGTTGTACATTTTGTTTGCTGCTTAAACTTAAAAAAAGGGTGTTCTAAAACTTTTGGCACCTAGTTATGTTGCTGGAAATGAGCTTTACACATACTCTATATGTGTTCTACTATATATAAGTAAAAACAGTAGAAAAATAAACATTTTCCATTATATGTTAATTACTATTCTTCTAAAAATTTTCTTCAGGATAAACTCTTCAAATACATTTGGACTTGGTCTCTCAAATACCACCACCACCCTCCACCATACAACCAGTCACAGTGTTGAACTTGTCTCAAAAAAGTACTAGCAAATATGGAGCTCATAGTACCTGGCATGCCAGCATTGAAGTGTGTGAATGAAACCTTCTCGTTGTTGGTCCACGCAAAGGTGTTTCGATCCCTCCGTTTAGACAGTCCAATCCAGAAGTGCTTCTCCGGTCGTGCTCCAATTAGACTGACCAGGAATGCGTTCTCAACCCTGAAACATAACAAAAAGAATGACTTGAGATGTACTGTATAAAAAACTGAATAAAAACTGCAGGGATTTAGGTTGGAATCAATTGATCGATTAGTAATTAATTAATCAAATTAATCATGATTGGTTTATACAATAAACATTAGTAAATAAAATTTGTGTAATATGCTGTGTAATTTTAGAAGTATCTAATAGTAAAACTCAGCAAACCTTTTGGAATGAGGAGCCCCAGAGTATAAAAACATTAACTCTTTAATTAATAATAAATCTTTAAATAAAAATGACAAATAAATGAGCAATTCTGCTATTCTGCTACTTAGAAGACAAACATATAAGATAAATACATTTTTTTGCACAAATATGACTTATTAAAATGTACATTGTGTTTGTGGTGAGGAAGGCTCCCCATTCTCCCCAATGTATGTATGCTTTTAAATGATTCTGAGCTGACTGAGAAAACATAACTTTGTTTTGATGTTTTCAAAAATGTTAAATGTTAAAATGTTAAAAGCAAACAAAAAAAGCCCACATTAAATACTTTTTAGTATCTAGTGTATAATATTTAAATTTCAACTTTAGATTTAATAGTGAGTAAAATGAAAATTATTTTAGAACTTTCCAAAATTTTTGAATTTTTTAGATAAATTTTAAAAAGCTGCATTTCTATATATGGAAAAGTTTGATCATGCTTTGCTGATTTTCTACATGATATGTACATATGCTCTTCTTTGTTATACTGGCCAGTTTAACAGTGTAAAATGAATTAAATACAGAATTCTAACCTGTTTGTTACATCAGCTAAATAGGATCCAGTTTTCTCACACATCTGTTTGGCCTCTTCAAAGGTTTTAATCTCTGCCCCTGCTAGATAGCAGTAATAGCCGTATCTGGTCCAACCCTGAGTCAAGAAATGCTACTATTAGAGGGACACACATGCAGGACAACAAAAGTAGCTAGCTTATTCCAAAAATAGAACAGAGTAAAAACTTTCACTGTCCAAACAAAACCACCTATCTTTTATTTTCTACATTATTAGAACACAACAATTTCCTTTTACATTGTGTGGAACGAAATGTAAAATGACATGAGCAAAAATATCTTAACCTTCACTTACATTAGAAGTAAAGCATGCTTTTGCCTTCTGCTGTAAAGTTACCATTCCTGAGAAATTTTTCACAATGCACATGGCCTAGTGGCTGAATTTAAAGGCTGAAAATAAGGCATACTTACAGATTTGCAGCCTGGGCTTGCAACAATGGTGTCATTAGTGGATGGTTTGGAATGGGTCATCTTCTTGCAGATGTATCCATACTTGTTCTGACAGATTTGATCAGCCCACTTTCCATCCTGTTAACAAACACATTACTGTAGGTATGGAATATTGGACACTGGATGCTTCTTTGTAATATCTGAATTGCTATCTCATCTCAAAACAGAGTGAAATTGAAAGACTGAGCACATCTCATTATGAGCAGATTTTTTTGTTTGGAAAGGCTTTATGTTATTATGCTTCTAGTGAGGTGGGCAAATGCTCTGTTACCTCTCCTCTCACTGAAACGCAGTCCTCCTTGTAGGTGGCTCTGTGGCTTGGTTCATTTACATCCCACAAGACAAATGGGACGCTTGAGTGGTCACTCCACTCAAACAGCATCGCAGTCTTAAGGTCATTTAAACCAATCCACAGTTCATCTGTCTTTGCTGTACAAATTTTAAGAAATAACCATCAGTAAAGGCATTTTGAGACACTCAATAATGCTTCACAGATCTTTACACTGCTTGCTTTGCCAGTTTGAGTGTCATGGTTTTAGAGTCTATTCTTATTCAGTACAAGCTGCTTCAATGGACTGGACAGTTGATGGATTCAGCCACCTTGCTAGTGGTAACTTTGGCCTAAACCCCGAGGTCCCTTAAACTTCAGGACCTCATCATCTGTAGGCCATGAAACAATTTAGCCAAGACTAAACAGATCATTTTAGACTAAACATTCTCTTCGCTTCTGTGTTAACTTGCAGATGACCATATCTCCTATCAAGGACACTCACAGCTGGTTGAAACAGGTCTTGACATACACACAGTATTTCTGAACTAGTACTAACCATCATATAGTGTGCTCATAGACCTTTAATGCAAATTGAAGCTCTGCATTCCTGATTTTTCTCTCTAACCTTATCTTGAGGATCCTTGATTGGGAGAATCTTTTTTCCAGCAGATTTTGTTTTTTTGATTTTTACTTTGAAATTGCTCTCATTCTCTTTTAAATAAAACCTTTAAAAATAATTTAAGTGAATCCTGACCTCTCCTTGAGGACACGTCGACACCCACTAACATCACTAGAATGCTCCGAAAGATTGTTTATTTCTGTTCTATCCCTAGTTGTAACCTAACTTGTTACACTTTTTAAAACGGGTAGAACATTCACAGGAACTCACAGTATCCGAGTTGTGAGAGGACGAAGCTCTGCTCTTCAGTGCTGAGTATGCTCAGCAGGTCTCCACCGTCTTGACGACAGGTGTCTCTGGCCTCCAGCCACGTTTTCTTTGTGCGACTGAGGAAGTAGCAGTGGCCTGAGTAAGGAATCCATGGACTCTGGCAGAAACCTGTGTGCACAACTGGACAAAAGTGGACAAAAACATGATTTAAAATGATGAAACATGGAGCTTCTCAAAGATCAGCACTTAAATAAAGAGTGTTTTATGATAAAGATTAATTACCTGGTGCAACAGTGGGAGTGGAAAGGCCTCTTTGGCAGATATATCCATGTCTCTCAGAACAAACAGCAGTGGACCATTCAGACCCATAAAGCTGACTTAACATCCCACAGCTATGGCCTGGTTCAGAGGATGGTTGTCCTTTTCCCAGGAAAATGAATGAAAAAGAATTAATTGGATAAATTCATTAGATGAAAGAGATGGCAAACCATTATAAACATGTCCTACAGTACTTGAAAAATGGAGATTGTGTTTATAGTGACCGTGTCAATCTCAAATGAAAACCCACCACTGAGCCATTTTAGGTAACGTAAAGGTTGTCCATTGATCCAGTGCCATCCACTTGAGGCATCTAAACTGTTCAGCCCTGTCCACAGTGATGCCCCTGAGCTATGAGTCAAACCTGGATAAATAAAACTATTTATTAATAAATCATGTTTCATTACCATCTTTTACCTTTGTGTTATATTAACTGTACTGAAGCATTTAAAATGCAATGACAACATTGCCAGTGCAGGGTTTCAGATCGAGACCCAAAAGTAAGGGGGAGCTGAGGGAGAGCCTGAGCACAAACCCAAGAGCCTTCATCATGCCAGCCACACTTGCCACCAAGACAAAGACTCCACATCGCCCGGTGGGACAACCATGTTTATAAGCGCTCCAGCCCAGGTGGTACACATAAAGCACCAATGCCTAGAGCCAGCCAGACAGCCACAAAGAAAGGGCTAACCCTTACAATGTTTGTGTCAGAATTTCATAAGAGACAGTACCTGATATGAAGGTCTGCTCGTGGGGCTCAGTGATGCCCAGCAGGTCTCCCCCCTGCTGCTGGCAGCTCTTCCTGGCCTGATACCAAGTCAGTGCAGACTCTTCATTCACTTGGTAATAGACATCTGTGAGAGGATTCTTCTTCCAGAACTCACCTTCTGCAAACAAAAAAGTCACCACTTAGTAATCATCAGCCTATGCATACAGGGTAGATAAGCTTATTGAAGGAGTATAAGTGGATTATTAATATATACTTTGGTCAGTTAGATAACTGATCTAAAGTATTAATGCAAGACATTATGTACCTTTTTGAAGTGTTGGGCAGTAACCCCAGAGCTGATTAGCTTCATATTTACTCTCAATTGCACACCATAGTAGATTGTTAGAGCCATTTTTGGTGCATTCTGTATACAACTTATTTTTGAAAAGAAATGGAAAATGACAAGGACGTCCCAGAGCATTCCCTTTAAGGGTGTATAATTCTGTGAAAAAAGACAAAAGCACCAGCAATTAAAAACAATCTGATAATCATTCCAATACAATGTTAATTTGTGATTCCTTTTTCCAAGGATAGAAAGTGTAGATTTATTCTGAGGAATTAACTTCATGCTGTAATTTCACATTTGAGAAAATATGCCCTAATGTAGTAGTAACAGTAGTAGCAGCAGTAGTACTAGTAATAGTAGTAGTAGTAGCAGCAGCAGCAGCAGCAGTAATAGTAGTAGTAGTAGTAGTAGTAGTAATAGTAGTAGTAATAGTAATATTAGCACTACTAGTAGTAATAGTAATACTAGTAGTAGTAGTAGCAGTAGTAGTAGAAGCAGTATTAATACCAGTGCCAGTTAGTGCATGTTGTTAAAAGGGAAAGTGACCAGATATTTCTTGCTAAATGTTGCTGTCAGACTGCTGCTTATTTTAAGGAATTCAGTGTCTCTAAGGTGCAAAACCACTTACCTTCATAAGGCAGAGAGCAAACGCTGTCCATTGTTCCATGAATTGTCCATTTGTCCTTGTCTCCCGGGTTTCTGGACATTGTTAGTAGATATGAATCTCCTTGAAGTGACAAGTAAAGAGTCTCGTTCTTCAGGCCAAACAGTGAATTGCTCTGGCACTCCCACTTCTGGAGGTCACTGTTGGCATTACACATGTACCACTGCAGTTTGTTACCCTCACTCTTGTTCCCTGTGCCGAGGCATTTCTTCTGCACAACATTAAAGATGCGGTTCTCTGAAGTCCAGCGGAACTGCTGTCTCCTGCTCTGTGGGTTACACATTTCCAGCCTTTGCAGGTTGTCTGCCAGACATTTGTTCTTATGTGCATTGTAGATCAAAAAGCTGCCATCTATGCAGGAATATTAACATTCATTATGAGTAAACACCGCAGGCAAAATTGTATATTAGCTTCTTAAATTATTTTAATTATAAATTAAGTTTAGGGTTTTGTTTGCAAATTAAGATCAAGCTATTTTTGTTTTACGTTAAAATAATCTGAGCATAAAGAAAGAGACAACATACCTGACTGAGCAAAGCAATCTGACATCATAATCATCAAAATTATAATGATGGCAGTTATTTTAACCATCATGTTTCTAGCTGTGCATAAGCCAAATCCAGTGCCAAACTCTGACATTGCTTAATGTCACTTTTGATCTTTGTGACTGGCTCTTAACAGGAGTCTCCACTCCTCACAACACATCCTGTCACATGTATTTCTTCTGGAACTAACAGACTGATTGCAACACTTAAAGTAATGAACATGGTTTACCGTAGCCAACAACTGTTATACTTCACAGGAAAACTGTCCTCAGCAGTTTCTTATTTCTCGTAATTCTGCTGACTTTGTAAGTGTGTTGACATGTGGTTCAAAGACATACATTTTACAAATCAAAACTATACCAATCAGCCACAACATAAACACCACTCACAGGTGAAGAAAATAGCATTGATTATTTCATTAAAATGGTACCTGCCAATTGCTGAAGTATATTAGGCAGCAAGTGAACAGTCAGTTCTCATAGTTAATGGGCTGGTAGAAAGGAAAACGTGTAACGATACCTAGTGTTTAAAGAGAATGGTCCGAATAATGCTTTGTTGATGTCAGAGGTCAAAGGAGAATGAGCGGACTGGTTTGAGATGATATAAATACAACAGTAGCTCAAACAACTACTTGTTACAACCAAGAAATGCAGAATACCATTTCTGAACACACAACACTTCGACCCTTGAAGTAGGTTGGCTACAGCATCAGAAGACCAAACTGGGTGCCACTCATGTTAGATAACAACAGGAAACTGAGACTACAATTTGCACAGGCTCTTCAAATTTGGACAATACAAGATTGGAAACACATTGCCTGGTCTGGTGAGTCTCGATTTCAGCTGCAACATTCAGATGGTAGGGTCAGAATTTAGCATAAACAACATGCATGGAAAGCATGGATCCTTCCTGCCTTGTGTCAACAGTTCAGGCTGCTGCTGGTGGTGTAATGCTGTGGGGGACATTTTCTTGGCACACAAGAGTGTTGCAATCAGTGAATCCCATAACTCTTCTAATATTTCATATTAGACTTCTCTTGGCCATAATGTAAAAGGTGTAGCAGTAGGTATAACAGTTACCTCTAAGATTACTGTTAACATATTTTATAAAATTCTGTAAAAGGATGTTACTATGGTTTTATGACAGCCCCCACCCCCACCCCTGGCAGCCAACACATAAATGATGGATTCTTTTTCTGCACATATTCTTATGTTGGTTTATGCTGATTAGTGCTGTAACAATGACCAACATCCAAAATCCAGTATATGTAAGTTTTGCTGGTTAGCAGCTATTCTAGACTCTGCTGGACTTTTCATCTGTATAGCATAAACCATAAAGTCTTTTACCTTTATCCTTAAACAACCCTGTCAGTATAACAGGTTTAGTAATATGAAAATGTAAAGTTGAACCACGAATAACTGTCCCCAGACAAATGAATGAAGCACAATTTCTCCCAGACTAATGATAAAAAAGTTAAGAGAGAAGACGGCAGAAAACTTGAAAAGATTATCAGGATGACCTAAAAGCAGCAGGAACAAAAGTTCCACAATTAACAATATGAACCGAACTAAATGTCAAGTAAAGTTAAGTCAAGTTTATTTCTACAGCGTTTTTTACAACTGATGTTGTCAGAAAGCAGCTTTACAGAATCTGGGCCCCTGACCCCAGTTAGCAAGGCAAATGCGACAAAGACAAGGAAAAACATCCTAACCTGTAGGAAGAAATCTTGAGGGACACCAAGGTTTTGAAAATGGAACCCATCCTCCTGTGGACAACACTGGATAGCAATAACAAACAAGAGTAAAGAGAAAAAATATATATATATAATAATAATAATAATATCTCAGATTAAATAGGCGGCAGCAGTGTGTGAGGTCCATCGGTTCTGTTTTCATATGTCACGTGTCACTTCCGTGTTGTCCTGTCAATGTTTTGGTAGCCATGTGCTTGTTTGTAAATGCCACGTATTCATTCCTCGTATTCGTGTGCCTCTCCCTCGCCCCGCTTCTCACCTGGTCCTTTTGTTTAATAAATCCCTTTTTAGTCCCCGAGCAGTTCCGCCCCCACATCAAGGGCACCAGAGGACTCCGCCCCCACACTAGGGAAGCCGCAGAGTCCCACCCCCACGGTGCTGAAGCCTGTTCTCCCTAGATGTTGTGGGCGCCTCCTTGCTCCGCCCAAACGTCGCAGGTGCATACTGGCTCCGCCCTGACGTCACAGGCACCTCCTGGCAAACACCACCCCCCACCCACCCACGGACGTCGCTGACATCGTCAGGCTCCGCCTCCGCATCTTCTGGGTCCAGGACCAGAGCTCCAATGCCCGGGATCCCGTTTCCTCAGCCTGGAACTTTGTTTCCTCAGTCCAGGACTTTGTTTCCTCAGCCTCAGCCTCAGCCCCAGCCCATGACCCTGTTTCCGCAGCCTCAGCCAAGGACCCTGTTTTCTGTTCCTCAGTCCCTGTCTGCATTCCCTCAGTCCCGGTCTGCCTTCTCCTTGTTTTTCCCTGTCTCTGTGCCTATGTTTCAGCTTATGTCTAGGTTTTTGTCTCTGTTCCATGTCTAAGTCTTTGTTTCCAATTCCTGGTTCTGTGTTTGATGGTTTTCTTTAGTCTTGTCTTGTCACCTCGCAGTGGGTCCTTTTAAGGGAGGGTATTGTGAGGTCCAAGTTTGTGTTGTCCTGTCAATGTTTTGGTAGCCATGTGCTTGTTTGTAAATGCCACATGTTCATTCCTCATGTTCATGTGTGCCTCGCCCTCACCCCACCTCTCAGAGTCAAACCTTATTCCCGCCTGATAATTTAATTATTTATTATTATTATTTAATTATGTATATTATTTAAACCCTTTGTCTTTGTATGTCTTCATGTGTCTCTTCGCGTGTTCCTGATATTGTTTTTTTTTGCCCTGTATGTCTTTGTGTTTTGTTTCTCTGTTTACTTTTGTAGTAGTTGTCGTTTTGTTTAATAAATCCCTTTTTAGTTTTCCTAGCTCGCTGCACCTGCTTGCTTCCTAAACACCTCTCCTTCGTGACACAGTGCTGCAATGTGTAAGGTTTTATTGAAGAATAGTTCATAAGTTAAAAGCGTATGGTCACCAGAGCAAACAAGATCCTCGTAGAACAGGCAAAGTCGATGGTCATTAAACAGGCAATGGTCAAACTCAAGGTAAACAGAAGTGTCATGAGAGAGGCAGAATCAGAGTCCAGTAATACACAATGCAGAGTAAAAAAAAAAAAGGCCAACGGGAATATCACAGAACAAGACAAAAATTGAGAAAATCCAGAAAACAGTCCAAAGTCAAAAAGCCAGATACACAGGATAGGAAAATACCAAACACTCAGAGTCGCACAAACAGATATAAAACCTTGCACCAAAATGTGAGATTTGAGTGTCTCTTATACTCTGCCCTGATTGACCCCAATGAGTATCACCTGGGAAGATCAGGACCAGAAGATCAGTATTCTGGAGATGCAGACCGGCTCCGACCACTGAGTGGAGCCTTAGCTCCCCTTACACAATGACTTTTGTTCAGTTCTTTGGAGGAAAGGGCTGTTCACATGGGCTCCTCAGCAGAAGTGAGTGGGTTAAAACCTGTAAAAACTTATTAAATTTTTAAATTAGGGTAGGTCAGGCTGGTCTAGACAGCAGAATGGGACAGGGTCACTGGTATCTCAGCAGAGTAGCTGAGAGTAGCTCAACACAGTGAAAGAAAGTGAGAGTGAAAGAGAAAAATAAATTGTTAGTGAGAAATGTTACGAGGGATAAAGAACAATGTATGTTGTTGTCAGACAGGAGCTCAGGCAAGACAGGAGCATTGGTATCTCAACACAGATATCACACAGACACACACATATATACAGGTCCTTTTCAAAAAATTTGCATATTGTTATTTTCTGTAATGTACTGATAAACGGTAGACTTTCATATATTTTAGATCCATTACACACAACTGAAGTACTTCAAGCCTTTTATTGTTTTTAATATTGATGATATTGGCATACAGCTCATGAAAACCCAAAATTCCTATCCCAAAAAATTAGCATATCATGAAAAGGTTCTCTAAATGAGCTATTAACCTAATCATCTGAATCAACTAATTAACTCTA
>JBBPDA010108732.1:0-10871 GCA_037974385.1 Arnoldichthys spilopterus | reverse complement strand
AGATAGATAGATAGATAGATAGATAGATAGATAGATAGATTGATTGATTGATTGATTGATTGATTGATTGATTGATTAAAAAACTTTATTAATCCCTTGGGAAGGTTCCTTTGGGAAATTAAGTAATTTATAAAAGTTTATTAACTTAAAGGGGGGAAACACACAAGGACAAGGACCGCAACAGTATGCACAAGGTACAAGACAACGTTGAACAAGGTGGGATGTCCATGAACACCTTTTAAGCCCTTGGCTAATTGCCCACAGCTGTGCCTGTAGCCCGGCTCAGCTGTGGGGGCGGGGCCGGTACGCCCACCTGGCAATATATATATATATATATATGTGAATGAAAACATATTTAAAGGCTTTAGTATTAGTACATTTATCAGTTATCTGTATAATCCATAGTGACAGTCTTGTGTGTATTTGGATTGTTGACCAGTTGTAGATGGCAATTTTATGCAGTTTCTTTTGAAAGCCCATTTATAAGAAGAAAACCTCAGGTGTGGGATTACATGACCGAGCATTGTAAAGTTGATATACTTCACAATACCTCGATGAAAATGGCTAATATCTGCACACTTCTGACTAAAACATTTTTTATAATATTTTTTTCATCAAAAGTCCTTTTTCTGGCCCTGTGATTGGCCAAGGTAAACACTGTGACTGCTCAGGGGACTTGTTTTATATTATGCTGCCCTACCCCTATCTTTGCTTTTGATTGTTGTAAATAAAAATATGTTTTGAGTAAAGCCTGCATGCGATACTGAAACCCCAGTTCAAAGTACAATGTGTTAGTTCAGATTAAGCTGACTACAGTTTAGTGTGTGTTTTTGTTTTGATGTGGTTATATATGAGTTATCCAAAAAGATGACAGGTGCCAGGTGTATATATTATATAATGTAATATTATATTATGTAATCCCGACTTGGGCTTATTGTATGTTGTCTTAAGAAATATTATTCAGTATTCACCTCTATTATTTATTTTGTAACTTCCATGAAAGTACTGTGCAGTTGGTTAGTCGTCTTGTGTGTTGGGCCACACAGTAAAAATATCAGTAAAAACTGCAATTTTAGAGCTTTAAGTCTAATGTAACAAACAAATACTAGAAATCAGTAGTCACCCAAATTGTTTTTGCAAAAATAAATCATCAGAACTTTATTAGCACACATCCATCTCTTCATTATGGTGGCACAATGTGGTCAAAAATGACCAGTATTAACAAAGCAGTTGTAAGAAAGACTGATGTATGTTTTTTGATCAACACTGTAGATCAACACTTTTACTCCATTTGACAGGTTTTTAAACATATACACTGCTTTAAAAAGACATTTACAGCTTGTGGCTACTTGGTGAAACTTTGATTCATCTTGGAATGAAGAGCTTGATGCAAGGGCTGGAGAAAAGTATTGCAGATGTATTTATAGAAAAGATTTGGGTGAACATTGACCAAGTGTTTGTTAGCTACATTAGTCTTGTATAGCCATTGCTATATTTTTCTTGGCCAATGGGTGATTTTTGTTTTTCACTTTCCAGGGAGAACTGCTTCTCTCCGGTCAGCCCAGAGACCTGCCTGTTAGTACAGTCATATTTGACCTCTTCACGGATGTTCATCTCTCATGCCTACACCCAGCTAAAAACTGGCCTGCAGACGCAGGAGAGGCACCTGTTCCTCTTCACTGACATCCTGCTCATCAGCAAAGCCAAGTAAGTGTGCGATGGAGTGGGGTGGGTGAGAGATGCTAGATATTTGTTTTATGACTATGTTTTAGAACAGAAGATGTAGTTTTAGTTTTATCATATAGTTGTAGCATTATGTAGTAGGATCCGTGCTTATATTATGAAATGTGTGCTGGTTTATCGGACAAATACATTTCTCAGAGGGTTTCCTAATGTAAAAATGTTTTGTATTTAGATTTTTTAGCCTATATTTCAATACTTACACATTCATATGTACATTTGTACCCTATTTAAAAATATATGACATTGCTCAAAGAAAACAGTATCTTTTACAGTAACCTCACTTCAGTCTGGTTACTAATTTTTCTCCTGGCTTTCTACACACAAAAAGTCCAACATCAGTTTGGTGTCTAAAACCTATTTTCTCTAAAAACAAATTTAATTTTGGTAAACACTTTATAAAGTTTTATGAACAACTTCAGTCAAGTGGGTTGATTTGAGTTGGGTTAAATCTGAGTCTTTATGATGCACTGAATTATTTTAATTCCCAAAGAATCACTATCAGATCAAATTGTTAAGTGTTGTATTATGAGGTGGTCAGAGATTTACAACAAAAAATTCAAATATTTAGAAATCACTGCATAAAATAAAAATGTGATTATATTAATAAGGACAAAATGACCTATTTTTAATGACCGGCTTTAAAGGTGTCCAGCTGGATATGAAATTATTTTAGTTCAGTAATTTGTCGGAACATATTCAGCAGTTCTGGCAGCTGGTTCACTTTTTTTTCTTGGTTTGTAAAAATATGCTATGCCAAATAGGAAAACCTCTAATTGCAATCCAAAAATATGACAGCGAGTAGTAGACCACAGGAGCAATGGCAATAGTCCTGGTAAAAATAAGAGAGATGTATGGGAGGGCATGGTCGAATGCTAGCAGTGGAAAGACTGGCAACATTCCACTGTTTCTTTTTCTCTTTTTAGTCTCATAGGATCTTGTGGCCCACTTCCCCTTCCTTTCTCTGGGTGCCTTGCACAGTTGAGGGGCTCTTCTCCATAATTACCACCCAGAGGGCCAATTAAGTCAATCTGAGGCTAGCCTCAGGATCAAAGACACTGGCAGCCCCTGTGAAGTCTGTGGGGCCCGCAATAGTGAGCTTATCACACAAAATGTTCTCTTACCATTATCACCACGTTAAGACTGGTGCTGCCAAGTCATGAAAGGAAAGGAAACAGAGTTTCCTATGTTGACCTATATTTGGTATCACATGGAGTTAAATACTCTAGATCAGTCACAATTTCACATGCTGATGGGAAAGAAGGGATCTTGAAGGAACACTCCTGCCCTTTCCATTGTAATCTCTATTTGCCACATTTGTATTATACTATTGATCATGACAGACAATTGTTTTCCCTGAAAAAAAAAAGAAAATCTTATAATTAAACTTATGACAGAAGCCTTTAGGCAGTTACTGAAAGGTGTGAGTTAGTATTTGAAATATACTATATGTCCAAAAGTATTCAGACATTATTTATGAATTCAGCTACAAAACCTATTTCTGACAGAGCTGGGATATTTTGTAAAATGCAGTAAAAACAAGAATCAGTTTTTTTGTGATGCACTCTCATACTATGACAGATGTCAGCTTTTTGACTGATAATTGTCTGCGTAATAGTCAAGTTGCATTTCTTGCACTGGGGGACTGTTTTAAGTGACAAGGGTTTTCAAAAAATCCTCCCAAGCCCGTGTGGCTAGATTTATCACAATACCCTAACAGATTCTCATTCAATGCCACCTGAAGGCTCGAAGATCACACACATTCAGCAGTGATTTCTGTCCTTGCCCTGCACAGACTGGGATTTCTACAAATTCCATGAATCTTTTCACAATATTATGTACTGTTTAAGGTGAAAGACCTAAATTCTTTGTGAACTTGCACTAAGAAAGTTCTTTTTATACTCACTGACAATTTTCTCATGATGTTGGCATAAAGTGGCAAAAACTTAGCCTTTGGTTGGTGCTCCTTTTATACCCTGTCACAATGCTTTAACCTTTTACCAGTATACCTGCTTATTGAAGAATGTTCCAAAACAGAGTAACTTGAATATCCTGTGAACTTTTCTTCTCTTATTTTACTTCTGTTCTAACATTTTGAGTCTGGAGCAGCCTAAGCTCATCATGCTTAATGCCAAGAGGGGTGGTTGTGGAGTGGAATTGCATACTCAAGAGTGATTAAGCAACCACTCAAACTTTAGGATTTGATGCAGAAATAATCATCCACCATCAGCACCTGATGCTTTTGTGGCTGAACACAAATTCTCACAGCAGTGTTTCAACATCTAGTGTAAAGTCTTCCCAAAAGAGCAAAGTCTGATTTTTATTTACAGTTCTTGATGGGATTCTAAAATACAATTTTTTTCAAATATTAATTAGCATTTTTGCATTATAATTGGCTCCTTAGGGCATTTTGTAACCCACCAACATGGTAGCTGTACTATTTCAAAAATTCCACAAGCTGTGTGTAAGGGGCAGGGCCTCTTTAAGAGACAAAGGGGGATTGTCTCCTCCTGGTGGATGGAGCCGGTAGCCCAGGTTCCAGCTCCAAAAGCTAGCGACCCACAGGTGCTGTGGATCAGGGAGCTGATTACTGGGATTACTTAGGCGCCGAGCAAACCAGGAGGCGACGTGAGACAAACTCGCCGAACTAGCAGTTTTGAAGCGTTCCTGTGTCTAGATTTCCTGTGTTCCAAAACTTGAAAAATGCATTTATGCAACATTAATAGATTAACAATGGTTTATTAAGGTTTTAAAAAGTACTAGGGCCTTTAGCTCATGCACTTTCAGTCTGGGCACCTTAAATTCTTCGTGTTTTAGCAACATGCCCCCAAAGAGGTGACAACAGTTAAAATAAAAATGCTAAATACCCCATAACATAAAAACATAAAACCCCACCTCATAACAAGCACACATGTCTTTACTGTGCTCAGTTTATTTTAAAGTTCAGTTAACTTTTTTTTTTTTTTGGAAATGTGGGAGTGGTGCTACACCTTCAAAACCCCCATTGCCACATGCCAGGTTCTCCCTGCATTTATTTTTTTTGCTAGCTTATTTATGGCAGGAGCCGTACACATGACAGCATGCAGATTTATCAGTTTCATTATCTGTTACAGACTAAGCAAGAGCTTTATGGAGATTGCCAGGGCAGATGTGAAGGGGGAACTGAAAGTGTGTTTTGAATGTACATGTGCTTGTGGGCATCCCTCTTTTGGCCAAGGCTACATTGTTGTTAATGCAGTTCCTGACAATCTTGTACAAAGCACATATATCATAATTGCAAAATCAAGTCAAGTCAAGTAGGCTTTTATTGTCATTTCAACCATATACAGTTCACACAGTACACAGTGAAACGAAACAACGTTCCTCCAGGACCACGGCGCTATATGAAACACAGGACCACAAACACTACACAACTAACATCAACAACATAAAGTGCATTGTGTGCAAGGACAAAATATATACTTTGTTGAGCCAACATGTAAGTGTTAACCACTTAGGCTTTCTCTCTTTAAATATGTTTTGCACACAGATCTTCGACAAACTTCAAGCTGAAGGCACAGGCAAGGGTTAGTGAAATGTGGACTGCAAACTGTATGGAAGAAGTGTGTGAGGGAACTACCAGTCCTGAAAAAAGCTTTGTCATGGGTTGGCCCACTTGCAATTGTGTGGCCACATTCAGGTAGAGTATGACCCTGTGCCATGTCTAACTATAAAACATGTTTTATATGTGCTTATGAATACAATCGTGAGCTAGGACAATAATTAAAGGGACACCATGTGAACTGCATGCACTTGACCTTAAAAGCCTCTCTGATCTACACAGTTTCCCCCTCAACCCAAATGTAGTCAGTAAACCAAGTCATGCTTGGTGTCTGAAACTGGTGTCTATGATGCCAGTTTCACTAACAAGGGATAGAAGCTTATACCCCATTAACTGGCATAGCATGAAATGCCTCACTATAACACTTTAAAGCGTGTGAAGTAAACTCAAACAGAGTTGCTTATGTGGTTTCTGCTACATTCTGTTCTGCACAGAATGGAAAAAAATATATTCCATCTGACTAAAACCAGCAGTAGCAGATGTCTGTTGCTATCATATGTATAGTTTCATAGATAAGAGTAGACATGTTGTTTACATAATGAAAGTGAAATTCAGTTTATGTGGTACTTACACACTGTGAACAGTGATCAGTGAACTTGCCATCTGCCGTTAACTCATTTGTGAACATATACACCAGGAGCAGGAGCATTGGGCTGCACACCTGTGCCTGGTAGGCAGCTAGGGAGTTAGGTGCCTTGCCCAAGTACACTTTGGCCATGGATGTGTATGTGGGGGGAGTGATGTTTGCTCACTCACCCATCGCACATTTCTCATGTTGGTCCCAGGGATTGAACCAGCAACCCTCTAGTCACCAGCTCTCTTTTCATAAGTCCACACCTATTAGCCCTGTAACTCCAGTACAACACCAACAATATATCAACTGTGACTGGCTATAGTTGGGTTAAGCAGAACATTTGTTCACTGAGCTTTCCTTTTCCTTTGAGCTTATTTTCCTTGCTGACCTACAAAGAGGCATTAAAAATAACCCTGTATTCATATGGTACACTGAACCAAAAAAGAATAAGCCAGCAAAGAGCATGATCATATTCTATTCATAGCTTTCAGAGGGCGATAATGCAGCTCAGATGATAGTTCTCAAACAGTGGGGTTTATTGATTAAACTTTTTAATGTTTTTCCTTCAATAGCTCAATTGAACAGAAAGAGAAGTGGCTATCCCTTATTAAAAGGTACAGTTGGACCAAGAAAGTAAAGGGTTTTTTTTGGACAAAAAGATAATTCCTTGTATTAGACCATAGAGATGTTGTCCATAATTTTGTCAAATTATCTGAAAAAACACCACTAAATATGTCTTTCTTCTTATTCTTTGCAGCCGGATCAAAGAGGAGAAAGAGAAAGATCATCCAAAAACAATCCCTCTTAGGGTTTATGCAAAGGACTTGGGAAACTTTTCATATGTAGGTGCTTTTACACTTTAGCAGTTATCTGTCATAAGCTTAATGAGATATTAAGCATATTGAACTCTGATCAAATCCACTCTCCATACCTAGAAAACCATTGCTGTGAGTAATTCTGACAGTGCAAATGAAGTTATTCGTCTGGCACTACAACAGTTTGGCATTGCGGTGAGTTTCTCTATACTATGTCTTTATCATTTAGGACTTTGCCTCTGACTGTTAATTTAGTTAAAATCAAAATATAGCTTGATAGCACGTAGTTGAGAGTCAGAATCTGATCCCAGCCCAACAAAATAAGTGTTCTGCTTTATTTTTCACACATCCATTTTCTCTCAGCTCATGAACCCCTATGCTAACTGTCAACAACATGTTTTGTAACCTCAGCATGCTGAATTTAAATTTGTGTAAATGTGTTACTGAAAGTAAAGATGAAGAAGATTGTAAGCAGAAAAACAAAAGCAGGGGAAAATATAAAATTACATCTATTAAAAGGGGGTTGTTTGGTTATGTGGGAACCTTTATGTGAAATTTAAACATGAGCCTGACACATATTTAGGAAGTCTAAACATGTCCCAACCCATGCAAACCTGACCAAACCTTATGCGTGCGCTCTGGAAAATTCTAAATTTTTTAAAAAAATCTTTCAAAAATGTGTATACAAAGAGATATAAAAAAGAATCACAGCTGATATTAGTGCAAAAATACTTTATTTTTGTCTGATAAGGCTGAACTTAATTGTAATATAGCACTAATGTTTCTTGTATTGGTAAAGCCCACTCCTAACATTGTATATCCTGAAAAAAGAACAATCTTAAAAGTGCAATATAATATGCTTTGGTAAATCAGTTATGTTTAATAGGGAAAAATGAATCAGTTTTCTTTTTGATTACAGCAATGACTGTACAAAAAATGTACCTAATTAAATAAAAGCACTGCTAACCATACACAGAATACCAGTGTACTTAAGTTAATTTTGTTAGTATTGCCTAACACAGAACATCTGTCCCAAGACAAGACATGCCCTTTACAGAGCTTTTCATGTAGGTCAGCTTCTCATCCTGGTACACAACAATTCCTTGAAGGTGTTTGTCTCTGGCATGCAGGCTTGTGTAAAGGACTACCAGCTGTGGGTGAGTTCCAGAAAAGAAAACGCTCCTTATCCTCTCATTGGTGAGTTTTTTTATTTTGAGTTTGAATTTTTTTTATGTTTTGAATCCAGGTTTTGCTTTTTAAATCAGAGCTAGGAGGCTAACATTGCTAACAAACCAAAAAGTCAATAATCACCCAAATATTCTTGGTACATTTCTAACACCTACACACAGCTAGTATATTTTGCATATTGCAGAAAAACTTACCATTAGGATGAGTTGTAGTGGTGTTTGTGATCCAGAAAAATCATTCAACATCAATATCTAACCTCACTAATACTCTTGTGGCTGAATACAACCAAATCCTCAGAGCAATGTTCCAACTTCTAGTGTAAAACCTTCCCAGAAGAGTAAAGGCTTTTATTGTAGCAAAGTTGGATAGATGCTGTATGAAAAGCATTTAAATTCAGAAAGAGTCCTGGGAGAAATTGTCTAAAAAATTGTAAAAAGTATATCTGGTCTGACATATGACACATGCTTAGTAGGGAGTCAGTATGTTTCTTTTTCATTTTGACCCTGCACAGGTCATGAGTTTCCTTTCAGCATACAGATGAGCCACATAAAAGAGCCATTGGGACAAACGAGTGATGCAGTTACTCCACCTGACAAAGAAATTGAGCTACTCATTGAGCAGTTACAGTCAGACAGTCAGTGCCAATTCATTCTGAAGCCAAGCAGAGTGGCTGTGGGCCACTCATTTGTTGGTAAATGCCTTTTAATGTTTTCTATTTAAGCAATAGAGAAGGAGTTACCAGAATGAATATATCACAAATTATATCATGATCTCTAGGGTTTAAAAAAGCAACATTGTGTGAAATATGCTTTAATATCAGCAAAATCTTCAGCCAAATTGCAGACTTTGATTAATAGATGGTAACATGACACTGTCATAACATGTTCAGCTTAGTTTTTTCTATATTCTAAATAACTGTTAGCAACCTTAGCAAGCAAGTCATGCTTCTTTTATACTTGGTACTCCGTATCATTCTTTCTTTCTCCATTCTAAGTCGATCCAGACCAGAAGCCATTCAAGAGACGACGCTCACTCATCAACTGGGCTTTTTGGCGTGGCTCCACCACTCAGCTGGATGATCCATCCCCATCACTCCTTCTCCCCACTACTGGTAGGCTCTTTGGCCTGCCTCTCAGTGTGGTGTGCACAGATAACTGCCTCCCTAAGCTCGTCATGGTGAGTGTGGGACTCACTGACAGACGTGTTAATAAAAGCACATAAAGACACCCCAACAAATACACTTCATTTGTGGCATAAAAATTCACAGTGCCCAAATAAAGTGTGGGACACATGCTTGTACCTTATTTATTGCAGTAATTACTATCAGTATCAATAGAAATGGATTTTACACAGGCCCGTTGTCCTTAAAGAAAGTAGTCCACATTAGTACTGTCATTGGACAACATGTGAGTGATTTCACAATGAGCTCCTTATCAAAGCATCTCATCCTTACACTCATCCAATTTTCCTAATACCAGTCAGTTTCATAATATCAATATCAGTTTCAAAAACTGTTTACTTGCCACATAATATATCCCACTGACAGGTACCATTGTAATGAAATAACCAGATTTCAGTTTTCACTTTACCTGTAAGAGGTGTTAATGTTATGGCTGATTGGTGTAAGACAGTCAACTTGTGTAAAGACATTCATTTCATTAGAACAATGTGTTCTAGATTAGGTACTATTGATAACAACCTAATGTAGGTGAAACCTGTCATCCAGGTTCTGGTGTTCTATTTGCTATTAAACTGTGGGTTGTCATCATGCCAAGATATAAATAACTCTCTAAGGTCTTCAGAAAAGAGTTGTGAATGTGAATTTTGAGTCTTGAAATGGATTAAAAAGATCTTAATATTATTTAAAATAAATATTTCCTATGTATGGAAAATCATCTACAAGTGGTATAAATTTCAAAAGACAAAATTTCATCATGGAATCTGCAAATAGCTCTTGCAACTGCTGGTGTGAATTATATATGTATACAATCATAAAGATATTTAACAAATTTGAATAGAAGGCATGACAGGAAAAAAAACTTCAAAAAGAGCATTAGAGGAAGGGTGCAGTTTGCCAAAGTGCATAAACAACACCATGCCTTTTGGAATAATATGCTCTGGACAGACAAATCAAAGATTTTGTTTGAACATAGTAACAGTACACATGTGAGAGGCTGTTGAAAGGGTAGTAAATGCAAGAAACTCTTCAAAAATCTTGCAACTGAAAGAATGTTGCATAGAAGAGTGGTGAAACATTTCATCAAGTAGATGTCAGAGATTGGTGGCCAGTAATACAGGATGTATACAAGTTCCTTCTGCTAAAGGGTACAGTAGTGTCTGTTGAGTGTCTGTACTTTCTTCACTATATTATTACAGCTATTGATGTTTTTGTTGAATTAATGATTAAAGAAGCTACTTCTCCTTGTAGTTTTGTTCAAGTATATCACCTTTATCTCTAGGTACTACATTAAAGAAAGTAAAATCTTTGCTTGTTCAAATATGTCATAAAAATCAATAATTTACATTGAATGTCCTTGCTTTTTCAGGACTGAAATAATAAAATAAATATAAATAAAAATAATAGTTTTTAGTATAATTGGGCAGCAGCAACCTTGTGTAGAGGTGCCATGATGACTTTAGATCAGGTCTTTGGCAGAAAGGGTGTTCATATGAACTACTCAGCAGGACAGAGTGGGTTTAAAGCCGCAAAACTTCGAACCACTAAGAGGGTATCAATGCGGGTCAGGCTGGTCCAGATAGCTGAAAGTGGCATTATCACTGGTATCTCAGCAGGGTAGCTCAAAAGGAAGAGGGGGAGAGAGAGAGAGAGAGAGAGAGAGAAAGAGAAGGAAAGAAAGAGAAAGAGAGAGAGAGACAGATTGTTAGAGATGCTGAAATGTTACGAGTGATTAAGAACAATGTACATTGTGGTCTGAGTGCAGGCAGGTGCTCC
>JBBPDA010108731.1:0-10872 GCA_037974385.1 Arnoldichthys spilopterus | reverse complement strand
AATCTTCTTAAACACTCAGTTTTGTTATTGCTCTAATTTCTCATGCTGAAATCTCAGTGGGAGTCAATCACAGAGCTGCTTTTAAAGTGAAATTATCTACTGATTTTTATCTTTAAGTATTTTTTTTTCACTTTTCCATTTTCATTTCTGCTTCTTAACCCTCACAGTAATGTTCCAGCTTTCAGTGTAAAGCCCTTTCCGAACAACAGAGGCTGTAAGAGATGAAGAATGGCAGAATTTTCTTCCTGATTTTGTAATTGTTTAAAGTTCTTATTCCCAAATAATATTCTAAAATAACTATTGTGCAGGTTTTCTGTCATTTATTTAATACGTTTGCTGTTTTTCATGTTTTTTTGTAATTTATTTACCAAAAAAATGTATTTTTTGATTGTCATTTCTCAGATGGTCTATGGGAGTAAAAGCACTGAGCTGCTTTTCAAAGTAAAATAACCTGTTTATTTAAATCTTTGCTATTTTTCCCCCCACTGAATAAATTTTTTCATCCTTTACTCACGTTTCAGAACAAGGAGACAGAGTAAAACAATAAAAACACTGTATTTTCTTTTAAGTTCCTTTATTTCGTCTCTCTATTTAAAGTTAAGTTTTCCACACACGGATTCAGCTATTCACAATGATCTGCTTAAGGAACCGGCCTCCTGCTGGCAGTTAGATTTATTCCCCATAATGAGCTAATGTAAATTGTTTTCGCTCCGTTATCGTCCTGTTGGCACAACCCTGGCAGCTTGTTATGGGGTTGAGAGTGCTGCTGTTCCTCAACAGTCACGTCACAATCTAAAAACAAGCTCTGCTGAGGGCAGCCTCCGTTCTGGACCCAAAGGCAAGAGAGAGAACAACAGAATCAAGGTTCCCTGAAACTTAAAGAAAAGAAAGAAAAGAAAAAAAAATAAATCACAGTTTAAAAAATTGGCAGGAAGGCTACAGTGCTGAGGGTCCCGGGAGGTCCTCAGAAATGCTAAGAAACACAGTAAGATCACAGGTTACTCATATTGTTCCCTAGGCCTCAAAATCCTGTTGCAAAAGAAAAGAACTTCAGTCCAGCCGCGCTCGTCACACCACACCACACCACAGCACAGCAAAGCATCCAGATCCTCACGCTCAGGCTTCTTGGAGAGGCAGGAGAGGCAGAAAAGGCAAAAACAAGGCAAAAACAGGACCATAACGATTCTGTAGGCTGTGGCAGCACCATACCTCTCTATTCCAAATCATCATCAAGGTAGACTACGTCAATAAGAACCTGGAAATCTCAACTGCTCAAACAGGAATGGTTCCGGAATGATTGGGAAACGCAAACAAGACGCAAGTGCTAATTTGCTCTATGGAATAATCCAGGTTTACATAACAAAAGACAAGTGAATCAATTTACTGCATACAGACACGAAAAGGTTCCTCTTTTGGGAGTTGGCCAGTGCATATCTTACATTTTCGTGGTAATGTTTGATGAAATCTTGGTGAATCTTTATTTTGAAATGGAATTTAAAAAAAAAAAAAAAAAAAAAAAAAAAAAAAGTACCTTAACTCACGGAATATCTTTAACGAGGGGGTTAAAACACCTCCCCCTGGTCCCACGGGGGGAACCTCTGTCTTATTGGTCCATGATTTTTATTTCAGTCTGTCCAACTATAATGGACCCATTTCCCCCCCCTCACCAATGAAAGCACGGTCAGATCTGGGTGGGACAAGTCACTGTTACCTAGATGTGTTTTGGGGGATCCACAGCCGTTACATGAGCTCAACGTAATTGGCTGGAAACATTCCGAAGTGGCCGTCAGGGGCGTAGCCTCGCCACCAGCCTTCATCGATCATTTCAATGCCAGTGATGACGTCATCTGGGTCGAAGGAGATTTCTGTGTCATCGGCTGAGAGAAAACACACATGAACAGAGAGCGGGAGAGAATTAAACATGGGGCGTTCACAATTCATTTCATATAGCGTCCAATCACTTGCAACCTAAATAAAAGACCACGAAGACGTCCGTACATCACAAGAAAATTTTACCTAACTGACCAGTAAAATTGAAGAAAATTGAAAAAAAACAAAGAAATCTTGCCTATGACATCATAAGGCAAAACAACAGACATCAAAAAAAGGTTTTGTTGACGTTTATCCAATAAATAGATCATACTTAAAAGAAAAACATCCATTAACTACTTCTTTCAGTCATTTACACCAGTCATGGATTTTGCCACACCAATCAGTGAGTTTGACCTAAAGGTTTCGTTGTTTTTCCTGTAAAATACCCCATGTAACAGATGTATTTTATTTTTGTTCCTGGGGACAAAGTGTGTTTTCCCTTCTGTCTAAATTCAATGGAAAACTGCTGCTGTTCCACAAAAACTTTGCTTCTGTGCTCAGGACGATGACATTTTGAAATGTATCTGTTTTCAAGATTCTCCATTCACTGTAAATGCTAAGTAGACTCTCAGAATATTCTGGAACTGTCAAACTGTCCGGGAGTTTCTAGAATTGTCCAACATTTCCTAGAAGTTTCTGGAATCTTTTGGAACTTTCTAGAACTGTCCAGAAAAGATAAATATTGGACAGTTTTGCCACTATAAATAGAAATCTTTTGTGGGCTGTGGTCATAAAATCAAAGTTTGTGATTAATACAGCTGTTTATATAGGATTTTGAAATATAACACTTAGAAACCAGAAACAAAAAATGTGCAACACTGTAATTAGCAATGTGTCATATTCAAAACTGTTCCATAAAATGTCTACAAAGTGCAATAGAATTAGGTGAAATTATCTGAAAAAAAGGAAGTGCCATTAGCCCCATAAAAGTACCACCAAGGTCTAATGGGATGGGGCAGGGCGGGGCGGGGTGGGGCTAGGGCAGAGTGGGGCGGGGCCCACAGGTTGAAGATCTAGTTCACATCTCCTAAACAGTTCCATACACAGCTGATTCATATCTTTCCAACTGCGCTGTACTTATGAAACACACCCCTACGCACAAGCGTGTTTACAACGATCGCTACCAACACTGTAGCCTCCTAACCCCCGCGTTGGACAAATTACTGCCATAACAGCGTATCGGTTCGCTTGGGCTTTTTTTTTTTCCTTTGGAAAACTTTTTTTTTTTTTTTTTTTCCATTACGCAAAACGAATCCCAGCCTGTCAGTGTGAAAGCGCTGAGGTAAGTTCAACACTTTCATTCCAATGAAGCGAATTGCTTCCACTTTCAATTCCTGACTGCGTGGTGACAAGTTTAGCGTTCCAGAGAAGAAGCGCTCGGCAAACGGCAGAGCACAAAAAGCCCGGTTAACACAACCGGTTTGCGTTGTGATGAGATTACTTGTGAATGGAATGTATCCAGTGTGAATCCAGTGCGAATGGAATGAATTTCCCGTATCTGCGTACAACCGCGTCAATGGAGATGCATCTGTCCAGTGTAGACGTGCAGGTAAGAGGATAAAAAAAAATGCAGGAAATAGGAAACGTTAGGCTGGAGTTTCCCCAATCCAAGAGCCTCTCTGCACTCAATGTTAATGGAGGCGTTTAAGCCAAACTTGTCCATTTGTGTTACAACAAGAAAAACAAGTAAAAGTTAAGAGTAAACTGAAAAAGACGAACGCGTTGAGCTAATCTGGGAAAATGGGATCTCATCTGGCAACACGAGGGGCACGGAAATGGAAAGTGGAAATGGAATCCAGCCAAAAAGCACAGATATGACACACGTTAAGGCAAAGTGTTAACATCCGCATTGACTGCAACCACGACTTCCTCGTTTACACCTGGAGCACTGTGACCATGCAGAAAAAGGCACCTTGACCTGTACAATCCACTAATCAGCCACAAGCTCTTCTGTGGGACTGGACAAGATGGGCTAGCCTTCACTCCCCACATGCATCACTGAGCCTTGGGTGTCCATGACCCTGTTGCTGATTCACCAGTTGTCCTTCCTTGGATCACTTTGGTGGATACAAACTACTGCACACCTGGAACACCCCACAAGACCTGCTGTTCTGGAGGCACTATTAAAGTGAACTAAGCTGTAAAAAGTATTATTAGTTAATAAATAATCACAGTAGGGCTGTAACCGTTATTATTATTGAAAATAATATCAAATACTGTTTTAATATTATTAATAATAATAATCATTGTGTTATTATTATTACTACTACTGTCACGATGGAAGGTAGGCTGGATACCAGTGCGGTTAACAAAGAGTCTTTATTTTCACAAAGCCTAGCACAAAGAAACCGGGGCTCCAGTGCACGGTAGGAGAAAGCCACGAGGGGTGTTCGGTGAACGTTGCCCTCGCTGGAGCTAGGCTCAGCTCAGTCCGTGCTCCGTTCGATACCGTATCCCTTGAATACAACGCTTAGCTAAGCGCTTCCTAAACGGCGCTACACGTTCAAGAACGATCCTACAATTATCTAATGCCTAAGCAGCGCCTGCCTGGTGCCGCTCGCTCGATACTCACCCTCCTACAATCGTTGCCCTTCGATGGCTTGCAACGAATATCCCCAGGTGGTCAGGGGGCTAACTAGCCGCACCTAGAAATAGTAGGCTCAGTCAGAGCTCGGGGGACGGAGATCGCGCCGACCGCTGGGTGGCGCCAATCCCCCCTCAACCGGAGGTGGACTTGCCCGTTCCCTTACAACTACATATTTTAATTCTTACTGCTATTATTTATTCTCAGTCTACAGGTGTAGGAAATTTGGACTGCACGTGGAGTCTAAACCTAAAATGAAGTATTGCGAAGTGCAGGGAAAGATCACTTAATCTAATCACTGCTTTTATATATATTTGATTATAAAAAGGTATAAAATATGACTGAATATTTGACAAAGCCCAGTACATGGCTATTAATATTGCATAGTTAAGACGCCACACTTTTGCATTAGCCTTCTTCATGTAATGCAGATCATGGAGTAACACTGCTGTGGAAAGCAGAATGTTCTGGGCAAATGATTAGTGGTCATAAGTTTTTGTAGACGTAAATAAAGTGAACTGGTTCCTGCTGCTCAACTTTTATGTTGGTTAAAACTAGGTATAAAAATTTTTTTAAAAAAAAAGCCATGTGATCCACAAAAGGCACAACGGACAAGAAAAGAAAAACAGTACTCTATTGGTATAGAAATACATAACATTTAAGCTTTTAGGTGTTTTTACGATGTAGAAAGCCAAAGTTGGCAGATTTTTTACGCAAAACTAACAAAAGTAGCAAGCAGACCATGCAGACCACACTGCCATCAGTGTCCTATAACAAACTGGCAAAGTTTTACCATAAAATGTAATGCAGGAGTGATAGGACAGGTTTCCATTGGGGACTGCTTCACTGACTACACCTGACAGTCTTAGCATAACTGGAGGGGCCGGAAAGGTGGCCATGCTTCACACTATGGTGGTACTGGTCACTGGGCATGCTGCATTTTAAGCAAAAAAAAAATAATTTCAGTTTTCTCATGACTGATCTCTCGAGTTTTTGTAAACGTGTGTTTCTGCAGGCATCAGATTATTTCATGCCTGTAAATGTACTCGCTGTTTTCGAAAAGCTACTAAAGGCACTAAACGCTGTGCTTTACACTGATCTTACGGACGCTCTAGCTCATGCTCATGTGGTCTATTGCCTGAAAATGTGCCACTGCTATGGCTCCTCTCATGCATGCGGTGTTACTCACCAGCCTGGTAGTCATAAAGCGCTCGAGCGCTGATGCCACGATCTCCAGCGTCCTCATACACGTTCTGCTGCTCCTCCTGAGAGAGAACCACACAGAACATTTATCTACGGTGTGCACTTGCAGCTCAGGCCTCCTCCTTCTGCACAAACACTGAACCACAATTACACACATCACTGAGTGAGAATGTCACACTTCAGGGCTTCTTAAACCAAATGCAGCATAAAACCAGAGCTACAGATATAGAAGACAGACTGATCAGCTGCTCCTGTAGACTTCTGCTGTCAAATCGCTGTCCATGTTTTTGATTCGGTGACACTTTCAAGCCTATCCAACGCCTGATCTGTACCATCCTACTAGGCCTGACCCGAATAATTTGCATATTCTAATATCCGTTCTTTCGTTTCGCGTTAGGACGCGGTCTTTGAGACCTGAAGGTCGCAGGTTCGAGTCCCGGCCCAGGCACTACTGAGGTTCCCTTGTGTAAGGTGTAGTCCCACTACACTGCTCCCCGGTTGCTGTTGGTAGCTGCCCGCTGCTCCACGTGTGCACGTGTGATGGGTCAAATGCAGAGGTCACATTTCTTTGTGGTGCTTGAGTGTGTTCACAATGACAAATAGTCACTTTCACTTTATTCGTTTCCATTTTAAGTATTCAAATAGTTCACCTTTATATAAAACATAGAAAAACGTGTCACTCGGCTCTGGAAGTTTCTGTACTCATGCCATTTTTACCGATGAAATTTGGTTCCGCTGTTAAACGAGCCTAATTTTCCATTTTGAATGGTGTAATGTTATGTTCTGAATATAACGGTACGGTTCCAGCAAGATGATGATATGTTAGTGATGGAACAGAAACTTCGCTCTTCATTCAATAAAGCAGCCAAACTGACAACACAAGTGTGTGAGCAGCTGGACGTCAGTCTGCAGTACTATGAACACAAAAGGTCATGTGTTAAAAATAAAATAAAATAAAATAAAATAAAATAAAATAAAATAAAATAAATAAATAAAATAAATAAATAAATAAATAAATAAATAAATAAAGCAAGCAATAAAGCAATAAACCAATTACATTGAAGTTCAGCTTGGAAAAAAATTAGGCGACACAATGGCAGGGGCTCAGAGAAACTAGTTGAATGGCTGTGACCGTTTACGCAAAATGACAGCTTTTACTTGATGTATGTGAGAACATCAAGTGTTGAACATGCTGCAATTTATTCAAATACATCTACTGGAAAACTGGAATGCCTGTGTACCTGCAGTGGCTCCTCATAAATGTTTTGTGGCTCCGGCACTGCCTCATATTGCGGCTGCTCCTCCACATGAGAGTTGTAATGATCACTGGTAGACTGCACATCTTGCACATCTGAGAGAGAGAGAGATGGCAAGAGAGAGAGCGAGCGATGGCAAGAGAGAGAGAGAGAGCGATGGCAAGAGAGAGAGAGAGAGCGATGGCAAGAGAGAGAGAGAGAGAGAGAGAGCGATGGCGAGAGAGAGAGAGAGCGATGGCGAGAGAGAGAGAGAGAGCGATGTCGAGAGAGAGAGAGAGAGCGATGTCGAGAGAGAGAGAGAGAGCGATGGCGAGAGAGAGAGCGAGAGAGAGAGAGAGAGAGATTCAGAGAACTACTCAGATGTTTGCATGCAGGATCACCTATTGTCCACAAGGTGGCGCTTCGAGAGTGGGCCCATGAAGTTGGCATAATGGAACAATGACGATGAAACGACAGATAACACCAAGGCAAGAGAATGTGTGTGTGTGTGTGTGTGTGTGTGTGTGTGTGTGTGTGTGTGTGTGTGTGTGCGCGCGCCTCCCACCTTCATACTCTGCATCAGCTGCTGTGTCTTGTTCCTCATACTCAGATGTGGGACACTCTTCAACTTTGGCCTCTACTCACAACATACAAGCACACGCAAGCATGGAAACACACACTTACACATTCAAACACATGCATGGAAACTTTTTCACACTGCTTTTGGAGTCTGTCAGTCACATAACCTTAGTTATGTGCGAGTCTTTTAGACATGCAAGGCAAACAAAATGCTTTCTCCTTCATGGACCATCACGCACAAACACACACGGCTTTATAAGCTTCACCCACACCCACCGGTCATCCTGCAAAATCACTCATACTTTATCTTTTCTTCACAACACTTTCTCTGATCCATCATGATTACATGTGCAGAAGTGCAGTTATGATTTGTTGTGGCTCATGGAGAAGCTGATGCCAGGGTGAGCGTGTGTGGAGATGGAGAGAATGAGTGATTACACGAAAGACTCCAAAACAGTACACACTCCTCTCACTGCACACAAACCACACGGTGACATGAGGCGGTGGGTCAAGCCACAGAACAGCTTACGTTTTTCCATGTTATATTCATCAAAATCAAGAGGAATCGAGGTCAAATGTGCAAACGTGTGTCTCGAAATATTTTAGACAGTTTATATTCAACTGTATGTTACGTGTGTGTGTTTATATCTCTATACTCAACGCATGTAGGGTAATAACTGTATTAATATTAATAAATTAATAATTATATTAAATACTAACAAACTATAATAATACTTACCATACTAAAATGATAGTTATTCGTATTATTATGCTAATATATTTACGCTTAATTTTAGGACTCACTATTTATATTGATTTTTACTCTTTTTTACTAATAATTCAATAATTGACTAATTTTGGAATTGAGTCACCTGAGATTTTAAAAAGAAACAGAGACCATAATTTATGCAACTATTTTAGAGATGACAAGATACTTAGAAAGGTATTTTAAAAAAAAGAAAAGAAAAAAAACAACATTATGGGGCAAGAAAACCCTTAGAAATGGGTGTGTCTACCAACCTATTCGCTCCTGTAGAACAGGCCAGAAGAAGAATTTTAAATATGCGTTTCATCTTACAAGCTGTCAACCAATCACAGCAGACTCACAGCGAAGGTGTTTTATTGTGTTTGTTTAGGTCATAGATTAATACATTTATACTATATAAAGGTAGTGAGGCCACAGATTGCTGAATATGAACACATTCATCAGTTTACAGTGCTTGAATACAGTAATCCTTTGGGTTTGGGTTACAGACTATATTCTAACAGGTACCTTTGGATGACTAAATTAAAAAAAGAAAAGAAAATGTGGAATAAAAAAATCTGAAAAATCACGTGAGTCGTTTTTCCTGCTGGTCATCTGTCTACGTTTTAGAACGTATCAAATCTGATACTTAAAACCCAACTGTCAGTTCTTTTTTAATGACTGAGGGCCTTGCTTGACTACAGTGAGTGCTGGGCTGTGGCTGGATGTGTTCTTGATGAATGTGTGTATGTGTGTGTGTGTGTGTGTGTGTGTGTGTGTGTGTGTGTGTGTACCTGCGGCTGGTACAGGTGAGACTCGGCGCACAGGAGAGCGAGGCGGCTCGGGCTCGCAAGGCTGCTTAGACAGAAAAGGGCTTTTCAACCGCCCTGAGAGACAGACAGACAGACAGATAGACAGACACCCACACAAAGACACAGAATGAAAAGATCTAGGCCCGTACGCACACTTAACACAGGTTACACAACGAGTTAGAACAAAATGAGGGATGAACAGAGCAGAAGGTTTAGTAACACAATGGAGGCGAGAACGTGGAGAGAGCGGTACAGAGCGAACGCCAGAGCAGGAAAGCGAATACACACGGATGCATGAATAGCATTATTAACGTTCTGCCAGACGCGTATAGTAGACCGGTGTGTCATGCAGAGGTGTCCTGCACAGATGTACAGTGTAAACATACTACAGTATCTATGTTCCCTGATCTCAGTGATTTTACAGCGTGGTTCTCTAGACGAGCTCCATGTCCTAATTAGCACTGCAGGCCTTTCGTGATGTACGACATCGCACCAATGCTACGGTGTCGTAGCCTTTACGTCCTCTCCCCTCTTATGGTGGCTCGGGTAAGGCAGTGTTGTAAACATGCCCCTGCAACTGCATCATTACCATATTCACAACTTCAGTTTCACACCAGCACTCAGACTTGGTGCACATGTATCTGCACAACATAAAGTGAGAAACTGGACACAGCAACAAAACTCCCTCGGCTCGTTCGGACAAACTTCAAACTCAAGCAACCCCCCCTGCACGGCCTAACCCAGCATGCAAATGCAGCGCTACTGAAATAAATGGCTCCTTTTAATAGAACAGATTGTATCTGGCCTGCACGCTTCAGTGGCTACAAGTCAAATATTTGCGTTGGGGGTGGGGGGGGGGGGGGGGGTGGTGAGAGGGTGTGTGTTTTAACCAATGGCTCCACATGAGATTCAAAACAGCCTCCCCAACACATCAACGGGCAACGACTCGGTTAGAAAAAGCTTTCGTCACTGGCTGGAGACATGGAATTACTTATTCCCTGTGGTTATGTTATTAAAATGTAAATACATCATTCATTATATGGTCAGTCACACAATTCCATTTACAATAGATTTACCTGCTGCACTGACAGTATTTACTGTTTTTTAAGGCAAAACATGTATATAAATCTGCAAAATAAGGCTGCATGGGCCTAAAGAACTTAATAATAATGTAGATAGTAGAAAACGATAGAATTTCCACCTTCAACACAACTTAACTGGGTTAGAGATTATATATCCGGCATTCTTCGGTCATTCATTATTTAATTTGAACTTTAAGCCTGATATGTGAATGCAGTCTGGACTTGTGAGTGTGAGTGGGTGGAGCTAATCCCCTGCAGGACAAATGGGTGGATAGATGTTGGTTGGTGTTACATCACAAAAACATATTCAATCAAAACAGAACGGCACGTGGACTGAGCTGAGGAATGGCAGGCAGGGTTCACACACTACATCGAACTCCTATTTGTAAAAAAAGTGTGGAACACTCAGGTTGTCCACGGTATTCGCGCGGTGATGCTGTGGGTTTACATAATATTATTGCCAGAACGAATGAATTTAATGGGATAAGGTTACGATTACTGTAGTAAAGAACAAGTCCACACACATATACTATACAGGATGAGCTGTGTGTGTGTGAGACTAACCTGGCTGTGGGCTGGACGGGGCATTGTCCGTACTGCTGGAGGTGATGCCCCGCTCTCTTTGCTGGAACATGTCTCTGGGGTTAACGGAACGCTGAGAGATGAGTGATGCAGCCTCCTGTTGTGCACACACACACACACACACACACACACACACACACACACACACACACACACACACACACACACACACACACAC
>JBBPDA010108729.1:0-10872 GCA_037974385.1 Arnoldichthys spilopterus | reverse complement strand
ATCTGAGCCACTTTGGCGTTAGTATTATTATGATGGCTAGATGACTGAGTCAGAGAATCTCCAACATGGCAGGTCTTATGGTATGTTCCAGCAGCATGTGGGGCCTACTTTGTAATAGACAGGTGGTGTTAATGTTATAGCTGATTGATGTATAATTGTTGATCCAAATTTTAATTTATATATCTATTCAATATTCTTATATACATCTGGTAGTGCTGACACATAAATATAAAAATGTAGAAACTGAGACTATATTGAGACTTATGTCTTATAGCAACAATGCTTCTAGCACACTTGGGGCCCCACTCAAGACTTTTCCCATTAAGTTTGTTTTTTAAGGCTCATTAGTGAAGCGTGTCGCCAGGGTTGGAATTAATATCCATTGGCAAATGAAGTGCGCTGAGCATCCTGCTATAAAACATAAACACAACACGCTCAGTTATAGTTCTTAGTGTAATGTACTGACATAGATTTTTTCAGACCTAAAGTTGCACATCATCCACAAACTGCTAGAGGTATGCTCTGGAGATCGTTTGTGGAAGAAGTATCAAATACAAATAGCCAGCAACATAAATAATAAAGTGAACAAAAATAACATAGTAACCTGAACTCAACCCATGTGAAGTTACCAAAGGGATCTGGATTGACCATTTCAGATGCTTTCAGAATATGAATGTGTGAAAAAATGTAGTTTGAAGGTTTTTAGGCTTGTATCTCAATCAGTTCTTTAAATACACAGGTTTTGAAAGTAGGTGTGGTCTCCATTTTGGCATTAAAATAGTTACAGATAACATGCAAAATCTGATTAGTCACAATGGCATGTAAAGTGTTTATCCCTAGGTTCTGTTTCTTTTTTTCACCAATATTTGATTGAGAATATCCTCTAGTTAGATTTCACCAATCCACATGAAATCTGGTGGGATTGTAGCTCCACATGGCTAATACAGAATAAGAGAATTATTGCTCTGTAAGTGACGTGTCCACTAGCACTCCTTAAAGTGAAGTGAAAAAGACTATTAGTCATTGTAAACGTACTCAAGCACCACAACGAAATGTGACCTCTGCATTTAACCTATCACACGTGCACATGCGGAGCAGCAGGCTATTAACAGTGCCTGAGAAGCAGTGTAGTAGGACGGTACCTTGCTCAAGGGTACCTCAGTAATGCCTGGGACATACTCGAACCTGCAACTTTCAGGTCCCAAAGGCAGTGTCCTAACATTCACAAAATACTATTTGGGCAATAGCTTGAAAATCGTTTTGACAAAAACTACAATATTGTATGGCAAGTTGGTCTCCAAGCGGGACATGACCCTAGCTCATTAGAACTAATTTGTGGATTTGTGCTACACTGTGAATATTGTCAATGTAAAAATCTAGCACTTGCCTGTTTATTTGACATCTATCTAAAACTTCAAAATTTGTGAAATGTTCTTACTGATGTGTGATGTAATACTTTGCTTTCTCTGGTTTTTTTTTTTTAGAAAAAGGGACCCTTAGTGGAGGTGGAACACCACTCTCTGCGGGAGCAATAGCTGGGATTGTAATTGGGGTTTTATTAGGAGTTGCTTTAGTCACTGGTTTGATCGTCTACTTTACGAAAATGAAAGGAAGGCAAGTACAATGACTGTATAATGTAGCATTAAATGTAGCATCAAGAATAATAAGGTGATAGATAAAATGTAAAAAGTGTGGAAGTTTTATATCAATAATGCAATGCCAAGTAACAACATCAATTTATTTAATATTTAATTTTTTAAAATAAAAAAATATATATGTCTGTTCTGATTACATTGCTCCTGACGTTCACAAGATGGTGCAGCACTTTGTTTTTGTCTTGCATCATAGGGGAAATTCTAAAGAAAATTATGTAGAGACTTCTATATGTAATGCTCTGTCTGCTTTCAAGTCAAAGAATAGTGTATCATGGCCAAAATATTGTGAGAGTGTTGTATTGTTGTATTGTTTCCACCCTTACCCAGAGTCAACAAAGTTGTCGAAGTTCAGACTTACTGGCTTCTCATGACCTGTCACTAACTTAATGAGGAAGATCACATAGTTTGATCTGCACACAGTTACTGGGTGAATTAACAGCTGTTCTGTTAGCATTACTGTTTAGAAGACCAAACAGGACAAAATTATTATCTTAGCTGCACAGTCAAGCTCAGAAAGAATAATTGCTAGGGTGCCAAAATATTTGCCTGTTGAAAGCAGTTCCTGTGCTTTAGGAACTAATTAAAGTAGGATTTTCCATAAAAGACCATAGACGTTCTGTTTGTGGTTTAGTTGATGGTTAATTATTTACACACTTGACCTTGGTTACACAGCTCATTTCTAAAGTTCACACTCTCATTATCAGACCATGTTTCGACATAACCTATATTTAGAGCAAAGCTCAGTTTGCTTGCAGTGCTTTTCTTGTCAAGGGAACAGATGACGTATAAAACTGAGCTACTGTAAAAATAAAACAAAAACATTACCAACATCTTGATGGATTTGAAAGAATGTTTAGTGTTATATAAAGACACTCAAAAATAAAAAAGCTGAAGATGTTTTCTTCTGCGATACCGTAGATCAACCACCTTTGGTTCCACAAAGAACCTGAAATCTCAGTCCAAGTAAAAACTGAATAAGCCCACAGGCAACAGTGACCAGAGCAAGAGGAAGAACCAGTGTTGTATAAAGTAACTGAAAGTTGTACATGAGTACAGATACCCAACCAAAAAGTGACTTTGGTAGAAGTTCAAGTCATCGACTAGAAAACTACACAAGTACAAGCCTTAAAGTACTTATTATTTACTGTACTTGTGTGACAAGTGATTAATAACTAAATATACTTAAGTAATGAAAGTAAAAGTACAAGTACATATTAATAAAAACAGAAGGCAGTCACAACTATGAATATTATGAAGTTTATTCAGTTATCGAGCACTTATCTAGAACCTACATCACACTTCATAAACAAGGTCTTAACAATTTACAGAACACCAACCTGTTTTTGTACATAGCTTCATTCAGCCCTCCCTCGCTCTCTCACTTTTGTTCCTCTTGATGTTCTTTCTTTTCTCCCTCTAATAAGAGCAATGTGCACTGACCTGAAGCTCCCAATATAAGTAAGAATAATGTATTAGTTAATTAAATTGAACAGGTCTTCAGTGTCTAAAAAGTCAAATTTCATCTGTTTTTTGTAATGACACTGCACATTGAAAATGTATTGAATTAAAACTATGCAATTAAGGCAGGACATGTAGTGAAGTAAAAGTGAAAGTTGCCAGAATTAAAAAAAACTCAAGTAAAGTACAAATACCCTCAAATCATTCTTAAGTACAGTAGTGAAGTATTATAACTTTGTTACTATGCAATGCTAGGAAGAACCATATAAGAGGACCCAAAGGGAAACCTGTCCTCAACATAGCAAAAAACAACAACAAAAGCAATGACTTTTATAAGCATGATGAATAAACGGTGGCAAACAAATAATGTCACCGTTAAATTCTTTTCCATTTTTGCAGATTTACTTTTGTGTATTATTGACCCTTTCACATTTCTGGGTTGCCCCTTATGTTGATTTTAGTTAAATACAACAGTCAGCCTTTAAGGTATTTGTTGACTTTAAGTGACACAATGTCATCTAAAGCCACCATAATTTGGTCTTAATTAGTTTGATATTGCACACACATTACAACAGCTACTGAGTGCTGATTCGTTGGCATTCTGGATTTTAATGCTTATTATTTGGTATTCTGGCTACTGAGTGCTAATTGGTTGGAATTATGGCTAATGAGTGCTGATTGGTCGGCGAGCTGTGTGGCTGATTGATTCATGCATACATCATGAATGTACACAAGTTACAGTAAGAAAGTCCTGTAACTGGTGGTGAAGTACATTTTGAAATGTCACAGCAATGTTTAAATATTATATTCTGCTCTTTCTTAAGTTCATGAGCACAGTGTATTTAGATTTTCAGTTTATTTAACCTGAACTCTTTAGCTAATTTAATTGTAAATGTACACAGTGTACTTAAATCAGGAATGTAACACCTGCTCTACTTTCTCCTGTTTCAACCATATAGGCCAAACTCAAACACCAGAGGAGATAAGCAGAATGGAGGTAAGTGTAAATATAAGTAATTAAATAACTAAGTACCTGTAGGTGTGTATATATCAGAAACAGAATCACAATCAGAATCGTGTTTATTGGCTAAGTATGTGAGCGAACACATGTCACTGGGGTGGCACATTAGTGAAGTAAAGTGAAAGTGACTATTTGTCAATGTGAACACACTCAAGCACCACAACAAAATGTGACCTCTGCATTTAACCCATCACACGTGCACATGTGGAGCAGTGGGCAGCTATTAACAGCGCCCGGGGGAGCAGTGTACTGGGATGGTACCTTGCTCAAGGGTACCTCAGTAGTGTCCGGGCCGGGACTTGAACCTGCGACATTCAGGTCCCAATGGCAGTGTCCTAACCACCAGGCCTCCACTGCCCACAGTTAGGGGACATGTGTGTTTATAACATTGTTTATAACAGTTATACTTTTTCTATAAGCTGCATTGACCCTGTACACCCATATTCACTCCAAAATGTTTATTTGATTTTTTCTGCCTAAATTAGTTACGTTTCCCCCTTTTCTTTGTAATCCTTTCTGGAATTTATTTTTCTAGAATAAATCATTATGGTGGTATGGATCAGTGTGCTAGGATAAATCAGTATTCTAAAAAAGTGTTCTACATTGAATAAATCTAGACTAAATCAGTGCTATAGAATTAACATATTCTGCAATAAATTCATCTAGAATGAACTGGTGTTCCTGAAAAAAACAGTTTTGTAGAATGTATTTGTACAGTGTAATGAATCAGTAGAGTAGACTGAATAAGATTTCTAAATGAGTCAGTATAATAGAATGAAACAGTATGATATATGCTTGATATGATATGATATATGATAGATGCATACTCAAATGAATCAATATTATATTACTGTTTTATATATTACTATATAACTATTGTTCTACAATGAAGAGATGTTCTAGGTCACCTGCCCTGCACTGATATACCTAAGCAAGGCTTATTAATGAGCTAACATGGTGGATCATGCATGATAAATGACATATGACAAAATCAGTATTGTGATGTAATTAATCAGAAAAACAACAACATATCACCATATTGCCCACCCTTAGCTTTAACTAGGTTAATATAAAATAGTTTTATAAATGTATTAAATTTAAAGAACTTAATTGCTGTTATATGAAAGTGCTGCTTTTCATCAGTTGTGATGAACATTAGGATCCAGCTCTATACTGATAAACAATAGTCTTCAGACAAAATATTATAATGATAAGTCACTGACTAATTTGACTAATGATTTCTTTGTGCATTTTCTTGTTCATACAGCAACACAAAATGGAGGTGAACATGTGAGTCATAACAATTTCCATCAATACATTATATCTGTCTGTATATCTTGAGGTTTCTTCTGTACTGCCCAAATGAAACATCATAGAGTGTAGATAAGGCAAATACTGGTTCAGAACTTTATCTAAATTACTTTATCATCCCCCTATTCTTGGCCTGTGATAGTCACCATAATACAGGATTATTAAAGAAATGGTGATGCCTCCAGGCAATGGGAATCATTTTACAATTTACAGTAAAAAAGGACTTTGACCTTTCTCTCTCTCTCCCACACATACACACTCAGTTTGGACATATAGTAAAGTACACATGAATTACCTTAAGATTTTTCGGGTATAGATGAAGCTAATTAGGCCTAGGCTGTTTTTTATTAACTAAGCAGTCAATAAAGTCTACAGCTCATGCAAAACTGTCAAGCACCTTGATGACCCCTTACCTTTGATCTCCCAAATTCCTTGATGACAATGATGGACAACAAACTCTTTGGTCAACCACATTTTTGTACCTGCAATAAGATTCAAGGCCCAAGAGGCTGAGTGTAAAATGATTATTCCTTTGATCACTGCATTAAAACTCACTGTCTGAGGAGTATCTGAGAATTGTTCTCGTAAAACACTTATGCTTCATATTTAACCACAAACGTTCATTTGCTGATTTTATAGTTTTAAAATGAAAATGTTCAAGGTTTTGAGAGTTTTATACAACCTTTTACAGAGACGATGAAAGAAATAGTATGTTATGCTGTAAGTTAACGTGAAGATAAAAGACACATCTAAGCAGCTGAAGACCTTTCTCACATTGACAAATGTTCATGAGCCCACCATCAGGAGAACACTGAACAGCAATGGTGTATTGCGCAGTTATGAGCAGTTAGAACCCAGCTGAGCTCTTTTTCTCTACAAACTGTAGCCATTTATATCTGTTTAATAAGCCCAGTTGATGCTGTGGCTGATGCCTGGTCTGACTTATTTTTGGTGCCATCAATCAAACATACAAGGGCATTTAACCACTATCAGTCAATGATTGCATTATATTTAGGAAGCAACAAAAAAAGAAAAATAATAACATTAAAAATACAGCCAGAGAGCAAAAGCTTATATTTATGTTTCACATCCTGTTCACATACATTCCACAGTGAGGCAGGGCCATTTGTTAAAAACACGTTTTCCAGCTTTTTTGGAATAGCATCATTTACTGAGTGTATATAATGACAGTCGACTGATTTTAAGTAATATGAGTTATGGAACAATGCCCCTCTTTTCCTTCTAGGAGCTAAACTATGCTGAAATTCGACATGGTCAGCCTAATCAGAGTGTGGTAAATATGGGTGGATCTAGCACACAGATCCGGCATGGAACACCAGCCATGGTAAGGGCTAACCGTGGAGCTCCACATTCTCAGGTAAGCAGGCTGTGACAAATTAACCCTTCACTGGGCAAATTTTTTAACAGTTAAACCCACTGCTGCATGAGGTCTTTGCTTGTATGCCAGTGTTTCATACTAACTTTCTAGAATGTGGTTGTAAGACTGCAGAGCCCCAAAGCCAATGTTTCAGAAAAGCAAATATAAAACATTAGTTTTAGGCCAGTGAGAATATAGACAGTGAGTGTCAAACCCTAATCATATCTTTTTGACACTAGTGCTGTTTTCTTTTAGTTTTGTATCAACAAATTATAATAAATACATCTAAAACCACTGAAAAAACGTTTTGGCATGTGCTGAATGCTGGTGGTTGCAGATGTAAACGTGCTTTGTTTATTCTTTTGACTGTTTTGCCAGTTTTGCTTTGATGAGTGTCAAGCATGCATGATAGTTGCAGAAAAAAATAAAAATTAAAAATTAAAATAACAGATAAGATTTGTGAGTTTCTCAGTTGTATGTGTTCTATTATTGAGTGAATTGTACTGCATTGGCTGTGTTGTGTGTTCTTTGTGATTTATTCCCTGATCGATGTTCAAATATTATACAATACAAATATAAAGCTCAGAGTGTAAAGATGGCAGTATACTGATGGTAAAATTGAACTGCAATTATCTCTTATTGTTGTGTAAGGAGTTAGAACGCGTTGGAATGTTCTGTGTTTAACATTCCAAATCCCCCAAAATTTAGTATCCCCAGTAAATTTACTATCATGCATGGACATCATTTTAGTGAAAAAAGTGCTGGGAACATGTTTGATGACGGGGAGGAAATAATGGGGGGGGGGGGTTGTATCACACCATTAGACATTAGGTAGATATTTGCTTGGAAGGTGTTTGTAAGGGTGTGTGTGTGTGGCTGCAGTCCAGTGCATAACTGTGCTTTCTCCTGTTGTAGGGAGTGAAGCCTACCTCTGAGACAAACACCACCTATGCTGAGGTGAAGAAGTGATTGTCATTAGATATGGACTGAAGGACTCTGAGCAAGTCTGCGCCATTTTACATGGACATTTCTGGCATGGACAACCATGGATTTGAACAATTACAAAATAATACAGATTCCAAGACCAGGAAGTGACTGATTTTTTCTTTTTTTTTTTGGGCTCTGTGAATTGCTTATGTGAATGAAGATACTATGGGCTCCCTGAATGTGACTTTCAGTGGTGAGTCTGAGGTTAATGCTTTGGTAGTTATCCTTGCACTCGGTGTTGGACACTCACTGGTCACTTACCCTTGCCTTGCATCTACACATGTTGTCCATATTAGCAGTTTTACTGACCATGTAGGTGCACTTTGTAGTTTACACTTACAGAATACAGCCCATTTTTAGCCGTCCATGACACTATTCATCAATGATCAGGAACACCTGTGAGTAGATATGGCATGCTGTAAACACAAACATGCAGTCCTCCACAATTTTGTTGTGTCCAAGTCCACAAACTAGCTAAGTCTCCCCTTACATGATACCACCAATGCAGGGAGGCCATTACTGCTACTCACACAACTTTATTGGACAGTATGGTTGGAGGAGAGTCCTCACTGCCAATTCTGCTACAGCGGCTAACTGATAGAGAGTAAGAACCAAAATGAGAGTGAAACAAGTTGTGCTGTCTTGGGTCCCAGCCCCGGATGGCCACAGGACACTGTTTCTGCCCACAGGACACTGTTTCTGTTCAGAGGACACTTTCTGACCATTGAACACTGTTTCTGCCCACAGGACACTGTTTCTGTTCAGAGGACACTTTCTGACCACTGAACACTGTTTTTTGCCCACAGGACACTGTTTCTGTTCAGAGGACACTTTCTGACCACTGAACACTGTTTTTGCCCAAAGGACACTGTTTTTCACTAGAGGACGCTGTTCATGACCAAAGCACTCAAAACCCACTGCTACCTTTTCTTTACCTTTTCTGTATCACTGCAGTGCTGAAAATGATCTACCACTCAGATGATACCTACTTGGTGGTGCTCCTGTGGAGGTCCTGGTCATTACTGATCAGGGTGATGGCAAATGATGCACCTGTTTGGTAAGTGGAGCTGATAAAACAGACAAGTGCAGGTTTAGGGAATTAAAAAGTGTGAGTGTATAATAATGCATTAATTATATGATGTATACGTGGATATGCAGGAGTGTTAGGCTATATCAAGGGAAATAATGAAACTTTGTATTCACTTTTTGCCTTAATTCAGTTGTGCTATAATACAAGCCTCATTTCCAGTGAAGTTGGGCATTTTGTAAAAAAAAAAAACAAAAAAAAAAAAAACAGAATCTGTGGAGTTCTTTTTTTTATTTGAAACTGTCTAAATTACATAGGAAAGTTTTCACCGAACAATTTAAATGTAATTTGTAAATATAAACACATTTAGGATTTAACACCTGCAACACACCTGTAAAGGGTGGGACGGAGGCGTGTTTAATACTGTGTTACATCATGTTTCCTTTTAATTACAATGTTTATTTGTTTGGGAACTGAGTAGACTAACTGTTGTAGTTTTAAATGGATTTTTCCCCATTCTTGCCTGATACAAGATGTCAGCTTCTCAACCATCCGTGTTTGTCATTGTCTGATTCTGCTTTTCATGCTCAATACATGCTTAATATAACAGAGATCTGGACTGCTGGCAGGCCAGTCAAGCACATGCACTCTGTGTTTACAAAGTCGCACTGTTATAGTGAGAGTAGAATGAGGCCTGGAATAACCATGGACTTCCCAGCTAAAGATGTCACCTTGATGGCAGCATATGTTTCTTTGCAATCCAATATACACTTGGGATCTTCACCCACATGTTAATAACAGTCTATGTGGTCCATTTTGTCTTTGGAAAAGACAGTTGAGGTAATGTTGACTTATCTGATCACAGCTTGCGTTTCTGAGAATTCACAATGTTTCTGTATAGAACTGATGACTAGAACAAAGTGGTGAGACATATTTGCTTGCTGAGGCTTTGGTTGATGCTCCTTCTATATCCTCTCATGTTCCCCTTAATTGTTTCCAGCTCAATGTGTCCACATGTTCTTCCTCAAGTTTAAACAGTGGTAGGACGTTTTTATAAGGTCTGACAGCGTATTGAGATGTGCTACCTTACGTTTTAACAATGGTAGGACATTTTATTAAGGTCTGACAGTGAATCCAGATAGGGTAGCACCATTTGAAAGATATATATGTAAAAATGCGCTATGGTAGGATATCTCGACAAGGTAAGGCATTTTGTCAGAACACCCTCAGCCCATCTTATTTTCAGTGTTGCAGGCATCAAATTCAACATTTCTTTATATTTAAAAAGCACAATTATGTTGGTGATAACATTTCACAAAATGTCCCAACTTTTCTCAAAATTGGCTTTGTATATTGTACAGTGATATTATTATACTGTACTGAGGAAAAAGACATTAAAAGGGTTTATTAGAGGAGAATGCCAGTAAAGTAAACTTGTACATGCTCTGCTGTTTATCTCCTCCACCAGTGTGAGGATGTAGCACACACAGAACATCAAGTGATTCATAATTCTATTTACCTTTGGACTTTATGTGGGAGGTTTTATTTACTGATGTCTTCTCAGGGAACCGAAACCAGGAAGTTGCTTTGAATGATCGATATGAATGTACAGTATGCAAATGAGCATCATATTAATGAATGATGAAAATTATAAAAAAATTGTAAATGACAGGTTAAGTGTTGATTTTTCTAGGCTTTTGAATATTGTTTTTTGTAAGGCAGTGTGTGTGTGTGTGTGTTTGTGTGTATATGTATTATTTTTTGCAACGAACATCTGTATTTATTTAATTATTTTTAAAATACAAAATAAACTAGAAGCTCTGCATTGTGGTGCATACTATGACCATGGCAGAAACTGAGAGATGTTCACAAAATGTGTAAACTTGAAACTTAATGTCACAAGATATTGGCTTATAAATCACTAGATGTTTATAATGATGTTATTTACTAGGTGCTGCTACTCCACAAATGTAATGATCTAGGGTCATGCACCTCCTTAAGGCCAAATTGCTATACAAATTTTGTGTACATATAC